>VMBQ01000395.1:288815-306911 GCA_007657795.1 Dreissena rostriformis | reverse complement strand
CCAGTTTTTTCCTTCGGAAAACCTGGTTAATAAAAAATATTAACTCAAATGCCAGTTATGACTCATGGATACTCAATAGCAAGCATGTAAATACTAGGAAACTTTAATCAAATTGAAGTGAAATTGAACAATGTTGATGCTAAAATGATAACAAAAGTTATTTTGACTGAATGTTAGGAGTAAGGGTTGTTTGAGCTTGTTCTGGGAAAACTAGGCTTAATGACAGTGCCTACTTTGTCATCCAATAGTATATATATATAGCATGTGCAGTTTGCACATGCTAATCATTTTTATGGAATTTTTCGTTAAAAGGAAGTCTCTTCTTTGCAAAAATCTAGTCCAGGTGGAAAGTGTCGTCCCTGATTAGAATGAGTAGATTGCATATGCTTATCTGGGACGACACTTTACTCACACATGCATTAAGCCCTATTGTCCCAGAATGAGGCTCAAATAAAACTGGTGACAACTTCTGTTTTAAAGTGCCATTACTGCTGGTAAAGTAACACAGGTTCAAGGCAGTGCTAATCAAACCATTAACTGTGCACATCAGCAATCTAGAGAACATGAATAAACATGAATACTGCCACTTAATTTTACATCTGTCATTACAAACTGGGGCATGGGTCAGACAGATTTGAAAACATACAATTCATGCAATCATGGTTAGTCTCTGAGAATCTGTGACCTGTCTGAAACACACATCTTCTTGTTAGTGGTAAAGTGACACTGACAAATAGCCAAATTTCTTTGGTTTTCTCTTACAATTTATTTATTTTAAATTCAATATACATTAGATTGTACTGATGGCACCAGGGATTTGTGTTGCCCAAAATTACAGCCTCTTATTCTTTATAGGCCTTTTCCCAATGGACAAAATTAACAAATTTTCCCAAAACTCTAACCAAAATATCCCAAAAAGTGATGCCAAACTTTTCCAATAAACTCAATTATTGGTTTATTAAGTTTATTATACAGCAATATAATTTCGTAGCAATTTATAATACATGTGTATAAATTTAAAAATGCAGTTTAACATGCACTTATAAACAAGTGGAATACTGTTACTTACAATCAAATTAATCATGTTTCATTTTCCCAAATTTCATGTTTAACTCGCTATTTTTCCAAAAGGCGCAGGCTGTAAAATATAAAGCAAAATAAATCACTGGGTGCTGGTAATTTACTGTGATACACTATTTTGCTTATCCTGTTATGGTANAATTTCAAAAAAAAATAAAAAAAAAATAAAAAAAAATAAAGAAGTATATAATGATTATTTAATCTCAATTACATTTAACAAAGTATATAATAAAGATTTATATGATATTATTCTGTTAATTTGAATTATTATAAGACTTATATCAAATTATTTTTCCCCAATTCAGTAGACTGTTTGCGCGAAAAAAAGTTCAAATCCTGAATTTATTTTCCCAATTTCTTGAAAATGCCGATAAAATTCCAATTCCAAAGCCATAGGCTATCTTCCCAAAAAGTGGAGAAAAAAACCTGCTTTATAGTATAATAGCTGTGGTGGTCAAGGGGTAAGTGAGTTCACACCATAGATGACCTGTCAACAGGGTGACAGACTGGACAACAACCAGACTGGTCAGTCAATTGTACAAGGACATATTGCAATATTACATGGACACAGCCAGAGAAAAGGAAGGTTTACTGAGGCATGATTGTATCAAATTTATATTAATGTTGCTACCCAAGTCAATTATACAGTGGGGAACATTTCATATTTTCAATTGATGCGCCATTAAATTGGGTAAACACTGCTCTCATATGACAACATGATAATTTATATGTGTAAATGTCTGCTTTAAAAGAAGAAACTACAAGAATACGGGTATAAAATCTTAAATTAAATGCATACATGTGAATAAAGGTATTCTGTTAAACATTATCATCCACAGACCTGTAATGCTTTGACCATACATATGTAGTTTTTTTTTCACCATTTTGGGAATGGGGCCGGGGCCTTTGGATTGGGAAAAATGGTGTTCTGTTAGAATAAATTTGGGAAATTGGTATTTTTGTTTTTTTGGCTAACAAATACTTTGAAATTAAGGATAAACTTGTTTTCAATATTATAGTCCACACAGGCTAATCAGGGACGACTAAGGAATTTGTCGTTTAAATGATGTCTCTTCTTAGCGAAAATCCAGTTAAGGCGGAAAGTGTTGTCCCAGATAAGCCTATGCGGACTGCACCGGCTAATCTGGGATGACAATTACCGCACTAGAATTATGCCCAGTTTTCTCAGAACACGTCACATATGACTAAGTAAAATAAGAAATACAAATGTCAGAAATTACAATATCAGCAAACATTTTCTTTGGACAAGAAAGCCTACAAACGGAACATCAGGGCAGCTTTCAGGTGATCAATAGTTCTGTTACAGAACGTTCATCTCTCCTCAATTGATCAATATCATGTTTCCAAAAAAGTTTGTTCTTTAGGTTCACATAAGACATGTGAGTCACACAGGAGGGATAGGGACAACATTAATATTTTGTAACCTATCACTACACATGACATCCATCCTGTAATTAACACCTGGGTCCGTATTCACAAACAAATTCTTAAGACTTAAAAAAGAATAGTATTTAAATCAATAAATACAATGTATCTCAAAGTTTGCTTTGCATAAATGTACATGTATATACAGGCTAAAAATGGTGTGTTTATTACTAACATATTGTTCTAAACGAGAATTGATGTAATTATAGATTTTTAACAGCCAGACTAGACTTGTCTTTCAAATAATTTAAGAACAGGACAACAGATAAGATTTCATCTCAATTAATTCTCATTACAAGCTTTTTGTAATAAATAGTTTTTTTCCGTCAAAACTGTCAATTAGTTTTTGATAATTTGATTTGAATTTCTGGATGAGATGAGCTCTTAATTTTGCTCATTGATAATTTGCAGCAAGTCTTACCGTCTTCATCCTAATAAACGCTCCCACCCTAATAAATGCGCTCCTATCGTATAATAAAATGAAGGAGTGATCAAAATAATAGCGCCCCCATTTCTCGGCTGCTAAGAGGTAAAGTAATTGCATTTTATTGACTGAAAATTCTTTTTTTTATCAACAAGGTAATTGGCAAGAACCTTATAGAAATAAAACTTTAATATTAATAATAATAACATATATATTTGGAACATATCAATGTTAGGATTAAACTCCAACATGCAGGCGATTTTATTATTGTATAGGTGTTTTCAGTTTTAAATGTCAAATTCATGTTACGATTTTTTTTTACACTGTGCGTTTCGATCTAGAATGAACTTTATATAAAAAAAGAATCCAAGCACGCAGAATAACACTATCTCGCATGTATAGGTAAGACATTCTCTCAAAATTAAATCACCGATACAATGTTGCGGAAATCTCTTTAAGATCGCTGGGACGTTGCAAAGTCCTAAGGGAAGCATGTTGCATTCAAAGAAACTTTACCGGTAAACACATTTAAGGTGTTGGCTCATATTATACCTAAAGGGGGGTGAAATAAACGCGCCCCATTTGTGATTTGCATCGCGTCTGGGCGCGTTTATTAGGGTAAATACGGTATTCCAATTAATAGTCAATTATTATAAATTCACATTGTCAAATTTTCAATGGCTGTTTGTATCTATAAAAAAAACACATAGATGATGATGAGTTATTTTGTTTCAACACTTCTGCCTTTAAGTCTCAGAGCACTCTTTTATCTCTGGTTTAGAAATCCTTGAATTGTCTTCCCTTTATGTGGATTAAACGCAAATGATGATTAAAAGATCACCCTTAACTAATTCAAACGCACTAAGGAGGGAAGCGGTACAACTTAAACGAACCAGAATTGATTGCAATTCGTTTTTCCATTTTCATAATCGTTTTGTGTACGATTGATTTTTTAATTACAATTTGTTTTCTGTTAAAAACAAATCGCAAAAACGATAAAACGATCCTTATCTGTTGCCCTGTAAGAATATTACAGTTTTGAGAATAATCTATTTTTAGACTTCAGTGAATACGGGTTTGATCTGTTTGGTCTTGTGAGGGAAAGTTGAGTGGCAAGGCCAGAGCTTATTAAGGTTTAGTCTAAGAATTCAGTTAATTTCCAGTAATAATCATAATTTATGATGATGTAATCAAATATGTTCTATCCACATCCAAATCTAATGTACAATTAATTTTAAAACAACAGTGTTCACTGAGTGATAGGCTAGCACAGTGCTAGAGCTATGTCTAATACCCTGAATGATATCACAGAGATAGATTCCCAAAGTTGGACAAAACAAAAGCTTTAGGAACTTACGTGTCTTGAGGGTGGTAGAGAACGGTCTGGGTCCTGTCCATGTCTGTCACACATTTTGTGTTCAACTCAATCTCTGCAATAGAATACGCTCAATATTTCAAAGTTGTGTACATCTACAAATGTATGAAATGGTGACACCATGTTTGAAGTAAGGTTTTTGCAAGGAAATGAAAACATAAAGATTGGCTTTTGACGATTATTTTTTATATGAAATTGCTATTTCAAATATTCAAGGAATAAGTCTTCACAGAAAAAATAAACCCAGGGTTAGCAAAATGTAATTGCTTAATGATTCAGGCAATTGAATTATTATTGGACTATGAATGATTCTTAAATCATTTACTGTATACAATTACACTCAATAGTCCTTAACTAAATTTGCACATCTGATTCACCTCTGTCAGAGAGACTGCAATGTTTATGTGAAATTAGAATATTAATTTATTCAATAATTACCAAATACTTATGAATATTCAGAATATGCAAATGGTTCGCTTTATGCAAACTGTGTAGATAGTAAAATAAATGATGAATGAACACTTATAAAGCACCATATATAAGTAGTGTATCTAAAGGCAGCCTATGAAAATTTGACACGCTCTTAGTTGTTACTGAAAATTGAACTTGTGCTTGACAATTGAATTTCAAATATGTCAATTCTGTTCAAGTTTAGAAGCAGTTCAAAGTTGAAACAAACTTGATTTACAAGAATTTTGCTGTGGCATAGACCCTTAATTAAACATCATACTTATGAATAACAGTATGATTACCTGAAAATTATTATATCACCAATCATTATTTTTTTGCCCGTAAATAAAAAATCAAAATTTATGTAAAAAATAACTGACTCTTTTTATGTGTTATTGTTATTTATTTATTGTTATATATTTTCATTTTTCGTTTTCTTTTGTATTTTAACTATCGCTATGATAAATGACATATTCATTAAATAACGTATCATTAATAAGACCCATCGAGATAGCCGTATAACGCACCTCTACGATTGACAGGTCGCACTCGAACAGCAACCTGGACCTTATCCTGCGTCATAGCAACAGTTGCAGATCCCCTCCGGGCCAAAATTCAACAAAATTACGGTTATCCACCACTTGAAAGCACTTGTACAAATTTTCTATACAATGGAAGACAATAATTTATGAAAATGCGTAAAAGTCACGGCCATACAAACTCACCGGCCGCCATTTTGCATTTAGATGAGGTGTAAAATACGGCACATTGAGGAAGATAATCGGGGTTGTAGCGGCCAGCTTCGGAGCATTTGTCTCCCTTGCATTGCTAATATTTTTCAAACAGCATGCGGCGACCTTAAGGCGAGCTCGCGGCGTTCTCACTCAGTTCTTCTGCAAGATCGATTTAATAAAAGACCTTATACATGAGCTTAAAGGTTTAGTTTAATTCCTCTTTATGTGACCCTGAACCTCACCCCTCTTAACATGTACCCCTCTGTATTCACACTCAGCGTAGTGGAACCTTAAAGATGATAATCTATTAACAAATATCAGTTACCTGAGACAAAAGATCACAAAATAAGGCATTTTATAGTCGCCATAGTGGCAGACTCCCTGGAGATACTCCTTAAACAAGGATTTTCAGGAATGTCTGGCAATTCAACTCCGCGTATTGGTTTTATAGTTCTATGATAATAAACTTTTTGAGAACATTCAAAGATAAATTTCTGCTTGACAATGTCAACGATAACATCTTTTTTTTTTAATGTGGAAGTGTGTGGGTGTTTTTTTTTTTTTAAATATAATCGTCGACTTGCATGTGATTATAATATTGCAAGAAATTTCGTAAATAACTAAAAAATGAATACGTTATTAAATCTTAGTAGCAAGAGCACTTGTTATGACGAAATTTAAAATACGACAACTGAACTTTTATGCGTTCCGGATTAGCCTGTGCTGGGACGACATTTTATGCACATGCATTAAGCCCAGATTTCCCAGAACGCGGCTGTGCAGTTGGTAGTTCAAGTGGAATGCCAGTTGCAGGTAGTCCAACACCGATGGGTAATGTTCGGCCATGCACGTTACAACTCTGCCATTCCGAGCCTGTCCTCGGATTGAAAGCGCGAAACAGGCGTTGACGGATGACTCCACGCAGATGATATTGGTGCTAGTAGTAAAGTAATATACTATTCACACGACAATGTATCAATCTCAGCTGTGTTTTGATCTCGGACGATATTGGTCCGCTTCACTGTGCCCACATCA
This sequence comes from Dreissena rostriformis, assembly GCA_007657795.1. Taxonomy (NCBI): domain Eukaryota; kingdom Metazoa; phylum Mollusca; class Bivalvia; order Myida; family Dreissenidae; genus Dreissena; species Dreissena rostriformis. The sequence continues at coordinate 300,367 of VMBQ01000395.1, read as the reverse complement.
ACACGAGACTATAATATCTCGTGCGTTTGTTTGTTGTTGTTTTTTGGGATGGGGGTTGAAATAAAGAAGTATTAAAAGTCTTTCAACAGATAAACGTTCTGGTGTCAATCGCGCTTCGTGTGTGCATTAAATGGCCCGTGCAGACAGTGCTTGCCGGAAGCATTCACGGCGCAGACGCGGACGACAAATGAGGTTATCGCACGAAAACAACAAGGCGATATGCTTCATATAAATATTTTAGAAAACAGCAATGTATTCTTTACACGATGTTGTCATTTTGCATGATTTATTGTTTGTATCACGTGGCTTACCATAATAAAACTAACTGAAGAAGTAGTTTTTGTACTTTTGAAATCGCTGCTTTCGGTTTGTTTATATAGACACAGGTAAACCAAGTATCAGAGACGTATTATTTTTCTTTAAATAAAATTGTGTTAGCAAAATATGAAAATAAAACGGTTTCTAACACATTTATAAAAATGAAAAATCTTTCAGTCAAAGTAAATGGAATGGCATTGTTGATAATTTAGATTGGAGGAACACGCACAGCTTTGGCCTTTAAGTCTCCAGAGACACATAAATACAATGGTTGCAGACAAGATTTGTACACCTAATTTTAGGAACTAGATCTATGTGACAGAAAATTGATATTGTAAATGACAACATGCGATTTGTTGGCAAGACAAAGACACATAAGGAAACATTAATTCATCTGTTCTGTGAATGCAAACACATGCAACCAATTGTTAACCACGCATATCAAACATGAGATAGCCTTGAATAATTTTAACCTGCCGTCACTTCTAGTCGAGACATGCTTCTTTGAATGTGTAGCGAAAGAAATAATCATCTAAAAATCTTGTTTCTTGAAACAAAACGGTCCATTTTTATGTGTAAAAAATAAGGTAAAATTCCGACCATTTATTTCTGAAGAAGTCTTCAATTTGCGAGACTTCGAGACTCCACATTTGTCCGTTGTTAGATTGTTGATATAATGAGCCTCGTTCTGGAAAAACAGGGCTTAATGCCCGTGCGTGAAGTGCCGTCCCGGATTAGCCGGTGCAGTCCGCACAGGATAATTAGGGACGACACTTAACGCTTTGTATGGAATTTTATGGACTGCACATGCTTATCTTAAACGACACTCTACGCACATGAATTAAGACAGGTTTTCCCAGATCGAGGTTCCAAAGAACCCCTTGAAACGTATGCTGATTAGTTATTTAAAAGTGCACAAATCTGATTCTTTAATTTCGTACACCGTGTTCAAGATTTTTTTATTCTTTCATACGCCTGTTTTTGCAAAACTGGACGTATTATAGTTTCACCCTTGGCGGGCGGGCGGGCGGCGGCGTCCACCGCAGTGTCCGCTCTATAATTGAAGTACTTTTCATCCGATCTTCACCAAACTTGGTCAGAAGTTGTATCTAGACAATATCTAGGTCAAGTTCTAATATGGGTCATGCCGGGTCAAAAACTAGGTCACGGGGTCACTTAGTGCATTTCAAGCATTGAGCATGGTGTCCGCTCTCTAGTTGAAGTACTTTTCATCCGATCTTCACCAAACTTGGTCAGAAGTTGTGTCTAGACAATATCTAGGTCAAGTTCAAATGTGGGTCATGCCGGGTCAAAAACTAGGTTACCTGATCACTTAGTGCATTTCAAGCATTAAGCATGGTGTCCGCTCTCTAATTTAAGTACTTTTCATCCGATCTTCACCAAATTTGGTTACAAGTTGTGTCTAGATGATATGTAGGTCAAGTTCGATTATGGGTCATGCCGGGTCAAAAAATAGGTCACGGGGTCACTTAGTGCATTTCAAGGATTTAGCATGGTGTCCGCTCTCTAATTTAAGTACTTTTCATCCAATCTTCAACAAAATTTGGTCCGAAGTTGTGTCTAAATGATATGTAGGTCAAGTTCGATTATGGGTCGTGCCGGGTCAAAAACTAGGTCACGAGGTCACTTAGTGCATTTCAAGCATTTAGCATGATGTCCCCTCTCTAATTAAAGTACTTTTCATCCAATCTTCACCACATTTGGCCAGATGTTGTGTCTAGATGATATCTAGGTCAAGTTTGAATATGGGTTATGCCGGGTAAAAAAATAGGTCACAGGGTCACTTAGTGCGTTTCAAACAATCACCATTGTGTCTTTTGACCTCGTCCATTACTTGTGATATCATGCTACACTTGTTTCGCCGGTTTTCGTTCGTGCTTTCCACGATTTTTAGGAAATTGACAGTCGGCATTTTATTTACGGGTATATTTTTTTTAAATGCTGGGTCATTTAGTGCGTTTAAAACAATCACCATTGTGTCTTTTACCCTAGTCCATTAGTTGTGATATCATACTACACTTGTTTCGCCGGTTTTCGTTCGTGCTTTCCGCGATTTTTTGGAAAAAAATCAGTCGGCATTTTATTTACGCGTACTTTTTTCATACTTCATATATGCAATTTATCGTACGCACTTTGCAAATTTGCCATTTGCGCTACTTTACAATTGCAGGTGAGTTACATTTGTGTCAATGCATGTTTATAAGATATACTCATATTTATGCATGTTTATAGTTCTATAATTACATGGGTACTGGAAAAAAAATTCATATATGCAATTCATCGTACGCACTTTGCAATTTTGACATTTGCGCTTCTTTACAATTGCAGGTGAGTTACATTTGTGTCAATGCATGTACATAATATATACTCATATTTATGCATGTTTATAGTTCTCTAATTACATGGGTACTGTGAAAGATAACTGTTACACTTTCAGAAAATCATTTTATACGCCCGTTTTTTCAAAACGGGACGTATTATAGTTTCACCCTTAGCGGGCGGGCGGGCGGCGGCGTCCACAGCAGTGTCCGCTCTCTATTTCAAATAGTTTTCATCCGATCTTCACCAAACTTGGTCATACGTAGTATCTAGACAATATCTAGGTCAAGTTCTAATATGGGTCAAGCCGGGTCAAAAACTAGGTCACGGGGTCACTTAGTGCATTTCCACTTCTTTTTTTCTTTTTAAACGGGCGTTTCTTGTGACAATTGGCACTCTTGTTCTTCTTTACTCTGCAAACTAAAATATTTCTGCAGCATGATTTGTTTGATATGTGCCGTGCAGCTCATTCATTGTTAACATTACTTAGATATAGATGAGGCGCGCTCTGGGAAAACCGTGTTTAAGCCATGTGCGTTCAGAACAAGTTAATCAGGGACGACACTTTCCGTTATTAAATTTTTCGTGTAAAGGTTGTCTGTTCTAAACGAAACTCTTGTCAATGCGGAACGTGTCTTCACTGATTAGCCTGTGCTGACTGCACAGTCTAATCAAGACGACACTTTACGCACATGCATTAAGCCCGATTTTCCAAGAGCGAGGCTCGTATGTATTTTGTGACATGTTTAATATTATATCAATTGGAATGTTTTTGCATCTACATACTTGACAGTTGTTACTAATAAACACATACAAATGCCAGTAAGACTGACATTCTGCACGCTATGGAGCTTTAAAATAACATTTATTTTTGAAAAAAAAAATCAACATCATTCAAAGCCAACTCTGTCGGACCCTCGTAAATCGTACCATTAACAACTACAGATGCGGTCAGCTGAAAATGAAATCGTTTGGCAGACATTGATACTAGCCCCCACCCCCCGGATTCTTGATGCAGGAGTAATATAGATAAACCGTTTTTGTCCAGTACTAACATAAATCGGTTGCTAAAACTCTTATGTTTTCATATGTTCATATACAACGCTCAGTTGTTGCTTATGTTCGTTCCATATCCATCCACATCGCCGAACTTCTCTTTTACCTCGACCTTTACGCATTTTGACTTTAATTAATTTGGCAATCAACTGATGTTTGCGTGGTTGGGGTTGGAGAAGTCGTTTTTGCCATGTCCATTCTTAGTTCACGGTCACACATTCTTAGAACTATTCACTGTAGTGTTCATGTTTCACATAGTGGTTGGTCTTTATGAAGAAAAAAACAATTGATTTAGGGTGTAGGTCAAATGTCAAGGTCAGCAGGGTCATCTACTAGTCAGTAACTAGACATGTTTAAGATCGCCGTGGCGTAGTGGATATGGTGTCCGCCTAGCGATCGGGAGATCATGGGTTCGAACCCCACTGGGAGCGTTCCTTTCATCTCCCCCAAAGACACCAAGTTTCCCAGGAAACGGACTTGAGGGCGTTTATATAAGCCTACGGCTTTCGATGCAATCGCGCTAAAATAAATAGGTTTAAACTAACTAGACATGTCTCTAGGAAACGGATTCCCCCACATTCCACTTTTGTCTCAAATCCGCTAAAAAAAAAAGTGAAAAAAATCCTTAACACTGAGCAGCAATTCTTTTTGAGTCAAGCAAGACACACTTAAAGGCATGTCTTTCTAATAATTGGATACATTTGCTGATTAGTTTTCTTATTTGACACGTGTAAATCCTCAATTGATCGTTACTCACATGCCCAAAGGCAGCTGGTCTGCAGAACATTGCCAGTAATGATGCCAAAAGTTCAGCAGGGAGAGTATTTTCACCAACCCATGCGAAAGACGTCGGACCTTTCCGATAAAATTTGTCAAGGTCCGGTATTATTCCCGAAACTGTCGACAAACAAATATGTAAAGATATGTACAAGTGTTTAATATTGCTGTTTACAATTACTTGTTATGTTTTTTAAAAATCACAAAGCTTTTTTCACTTTTAATGGAAAGTTTAACCATATGTTTTAATAGAACGGAATTAAATTTAGTTATTTGTATTGTATATAGAATTGTTCAGCATTGTAAACGTCATAATAATAAAAAATAAAGTCTATAAAAGGTAGTTTATATTGTTTGCTTAAAGAAGAACGATGTCCGGTAAAATCTGCTGAGGTCCGGTAAATTTGTAAAGTTATCGACCTCATGTCCGGTAAGATTATTTTGTCTTTTGCATGGATTGATTTTCTCATTCCTAAACTCCCATATATAAAGTAATTATTTTGCACTCAATATCGACTAGAACAATTTACAACTAGACTGTTGTATTTCCCCTGGTAAGACAGTCTGGCCTGTAAATTGTGAAGGTGTTTGGTCATATTTGTCATTATCATCTGTAACTAGCATGTTCATATTTTATCTGATAATAAATTTATATGAATGGTAAAGTTATCTAATAGTTGTAGTCATCATTAATCTAATATCCATTTTGGTTTAGTAATACAGACTCCAAATATTAAATTTCCATGAAATATGTTAATAACATTCTCCGCAAGTTAACTAAACAGATGTGTCAATCACATTCCCTTGACGTGCTATTTTATTGAAACATTTTCTATGTTTATATGGCTATGTACTGATTGTGCTCTCCAAAAAATTCCGTCATATTGCCAACATACTACCTGAATAACACTGGTTAACAATTGGAATGATTTTATGTTACTCGACCCTTTCCCACTCCGAAGCAAAGTAAAATGGCTATATGCAACCAGCATAAAACCAGAACAGCCTGCGAGTACATGTAACTCACATTATGTTCAGGTTTATGCTGTTTTCTGCTCATCAGTATGTAAGGGTCGGAAAATGGTACCATGTTAGTGTTCATGTGGAATTAATCTTTATTTAACTTCATATTACGAAATATTGTATGCATTTTTGTTGTTTCTGAGAAGAAATGGGGCATTAAAACTTGAGTTAAGTTTATGACCTTTCTAACGGACTACAAACATGTCAAAGTGAGTATCTAAGCCGTAAAAGGTTAAAAGGTTCTTACTCCCCAGCAGAATACTTCAAAAAAAGAAAGAAAAAGTATAAATTTGTGGGTATTTTTTTCTTTATTTTCCAGCACTGAAGGTCCATGTTCACATATAAGTTAAACCATTCGTCTGAGGAGAGGATTGATCTGTGTTTCTCGGAGCCCACAGTCGCCACCATCGTTGAAGTGGTTGTACTTGCGGCGCCAGCCCCCGTTAGGCGTGTTCAGCTTGAAGGGCCACAGGAAGTTGGAGGCAGCCTTGAAGTTGTTGCCCACCGTGAGGATCTCGTGGATCAGGTCCTCCATACAGATGATGCCATACTTGCCTGCAAATAGGGACTTAACAGTTTAGTATATGATGCCATACTTGCCCACAAATAGGGACTTCATGGTCTAGTGTACCTTGAACAGTGGAAGGGCTCAAATTAAAATACAAATAAAATTTAATTATCATTATCAGATAATTTTGGTAAAAATTACCTCCAAGAAAATGTTAAACGCTAACCTATCTAAAACTGCAGACCTGAGCAAGCCTCATGATTTACCAATGCTTGAGGGCTTGTTCTTATTTGATCCACTGCATACTGTTACATTATTCACTTCCCAAAAATGTATTATTATAACAGGAGTGTTTTTGGTTGTCCTAAATACTTTAGTTGTGTTTTTTTTAGTTATAATATATAAAGTTAACTTTGATGTTATTGTATTTAAGTAAATAACTACATTTGCACAATGATAGTGTTGTTTTTGAGGGGTATAGTACTTGTGTGTAACCAAAGGTTTTATAATGTATAAAGCTTAACTTCATTACAGTTTTTCATTACTAAATAACAAGATTTGGATAATAATAGTGTTGTTTTGGAGCTTGATAGTACAAGTTGTGTGTAACCAAACAACAAACTCAATCATCAGGGCCGGATTAAGCACAAGGCTAACAAGGCTGCAGCCTTGGGCCCCCAATTTTTAAGGGGCTCCCACTGGCAGGCCAGTTTCTTAATGTATTATCTTTCTTTATTACGCCATTTTACGACTATCGGGATATATAAAGTTTATGTGTGATTTTAACCAGTTTCCGATGTATATCCAATTGTAACCGTTTAGTTCGCTTTGAATTACTAAGCCATCAATTTTCTGATATTTTCTTATATATCCATTCAAAACTATTAGTTTCTCTGTTTGTTATACAACTTGCCCCTAGTCATGACAACATCTGGACCATTTAGTTCGCTTTGATTTACTATGCTATATGGATGCACCAATGGAGGTCTCTTAAGATATGTAGCATCAACACACCGTTGGAAGAAGCTAAAGGATGCCTAACCTCCCAACGGGCTCGTGGTAAAAACGCTGTCAGATACTCGCTGGAGTGCAGGGGCAGATGCAACAACATCGTTATTTTCCAACTATCCAGATGCTCTCATTGCCATAAAAACTTAAACTACACAGAATCCGGAAACAAGGCTGACAGCAGATGGTTTGATCAGACAGATGGAGCAGTGATCATCATTTGGGATACCATTTTAGAGCGGTTCAATGCCACAAGCTTGTGTCTGCAGAAAGTTGACATTGACTTACTGAATGTTGTGAAACTTTACAACTCTCTTATCAGCGTTTACTGGATACCCGGGACACGTTTGATGAAAATTGAAGTGAATGCTAAAGCTTTTGTTGCCATCAACAAATATCAGGATGCAAATAAGCGTAAGAAACGGCGGAAACTATTTTGGACGATTGTACACCAGATGCGAATTTGGAGCTAAGACAAAAGTGCACGCAAAATTTTCGAATTCACACGTTCTACAGCATAGTTGATTGTCTCACTGTTGAACTTCACAAGCGGTGGAGTCTTTCCCAGATGACATTGAGGCGTCTTTTGTCGGCGAGTTGGTTCGGTTCAAAGCCATCTTTGAAGCAGACCAAGACAGAACCCTCACCCAAATGAGTGAACTGCTAAAGTTAGATGGAGGTCAACTACAGACAACTTTTCAAAACGTTGCCATCACTGTACAAATAAACTTAACAATTCCAGTTAATAACTGTAAAGGTGAGAGGTCATTTTCAACATTATCACACGTGAAAAACTATCTGAGGAACACCATGATTCAGAAAAAGTTGACAGCATTGGGGCTACTGTCTATTGAATAGCAAGTCCTCCCAGAACTAGACTTCACACAGCTGATCGATGACTTTGGCCAGCTGAAGTGTCGTAGAAGAGACTTATAGGCTGAAATATGTTACGTGTGACATGTGTGTTAATTTCAGTAAATTAAATAGTTATACATTGTTAACCGTTACTTGTTTTGCTATATATATATATACATGTATATCTATTTAATGTAACTGTCAACTGTGTACAAATGCAAGTTTTCTGATCTTTGTAGTTGTAGTATGATTTTCAATATACAGAAGGGGACCAGAGGGAAGGGGCCCCCGCAACATGTGCAGCCTTGGGCCCCAAAACTGCTTAATCCTGCCCTGTCAATCATGTACTGGTGTGTCGCCTACCTAGGACCTTCTCAATGATAGCGTTGTCTGTGAGGGGGATCCTGCGACCTTCCACCTTCCCGTAGCCTCGCTTGTAGATCAGCTCTCTCACACTCTTCAGGTTGGGGTACCTATGAAGAGGAATGGGGCATGGTAAGAAACATAGTTTATACAGTGGAAATGCATTATGGAAATTGAAGAAAAATTAATGGATTTATGTATTAGGATATTAGTTTGCTTTCACAATTATTATGTGTTTTATAACCTCAATATAAATATATAAAATCAAGGGCAAATAAACTAAGGAACAAATGTGCTGACAATATTAACATGCTTATTTAAATGACTGATCTGCATATAGTTTTTTTTCCAGATGTTAGAAATGTTTATATTGTATTAAAGTAGCATCGATCCCCATCCCAACAGATAGGGCTACAAGTGATAGCTTGAATGTCGGTTGATTAAGTGTCTTGTCCATGATATATACTTCATTGGTACAATATATGTGAAGTTTCAATTTAAAGATCGACTTAAGAAGAACGTAAACTTTGTTTGGGGGAGTATAATTAACAGCAGTGCTGTGCTCACCCCCAGGTGATGTAGGGTTCAGCGACTCTCAGCATCATGATGGTGGCCTTGTTAAGCTTCATGAACACACCGTTGTTGATCTGCTTCAGTCTCAGCAGCTGCATTATCTTCCTGGGGCGCGGGTGCACACCGTTGATACTGCAGAGCAGAGAAAACATTATCAATGTTATCTTGGATAGCAATGATCCTATAGCGATTAAGTTTTAAACTTAAACTTAGTAACTCTGAGTCAAAGTAGAAGGGCTAAGCCACAGTTGATTCCAGAGGCAATATGAGCTTTTTCGGGCCCAATTTGTTCATTTTTGCAAGAAGTTTATGATAGCTGTATGTGAAATTAGATACTGAACAGTCCACGCGTTTTCCCCAATTTCCCTCGCTACTCTGCGGGTAGTATCGCCGAGGGAGATTAAGAAAATCCCGCGATACGCAGCGTTTGCATGATTTTGGACTCCGCATTGGATAACGCTTTCCAACTCCGCGTTAACACTCGCTAGCAGAAAAAAAACGCGGAGGGAGCGCGTTTTTGGGGGAAAACGCGTGGACTGTACTGTATGTTGCATAAGTTAAACTGTTTATTTCTTTTGGTCTCCGGTCGTTTTGCCCTAAAACCTGTTTGCCTAGGTCACCCTGAGTCGTTTCGCCCTTACAAGTGGGTCGTTTCGCCCTTATTTAATTCTTATGTAATATTATGGTTTTGTAAATGATTCTTTCGATCTGAATAGCATTTGTTAAACATATATGGGAAATTAAGATTTTTTATTACAAATTTGAATATTAATTGCAATTTTAAGTTAGTATTTGTTTATCATATATGGGAAATTAAGATTATTTTATTATTACAAATTTGATGATTGAGAAATTATCCGTTTGATTTTAATTGCAATTAATCAACGGAAACATTATGATACATTGTGTTACAAACAAAGTATTACGATTAATTAGTTTGGCAAAAGTATGATGCGTTGATTTGCCAATTAAAATAATTTCGGGACCAATTACAATTATCAAACAAACTTAGATCGGATATAATACTGTATTAAAAAATATCCCATTCAGCTTGTGACAAGCTAAAGATAAATCCTTTTAAATCGCTGTGTGTATAAAAACTAGGGCGAAACGACCCAGGAATTAGGGCGAAACGACACAGGGCGAACAGGAATTAGGGCGAAACGACTCGGGCGAACAGGAATTAGGGCAAAACGACCCGGATTCATTTCTTTTTCCAGTTTTGTTGTGTTGAAAATGTGATTTTCCTACAAGTTTTGTCTTCTGACTTCATATGTATATTGTATCAAACTCAGGGGTTTTTCTGCCTATTTTGGGAACAGGGGTCTGACCAAATTGGGAATTTTTTATCAACAAAATTGTCCATTTTGGGAATTTTTGCTTCGATGAAACGGCTCATTTTGGGAAAACATTGTGAATTAATCATGCTTAAATAAGTCGGTGGTTTAACAAATTAATGTGTTTTTATTTGTTATTTTGTCTTCTTTATATAATACACATGCAATATTGGGCATGTTCAACATTTATTCATTTCATATTTGAATGTATTTGATGAAGACTGAACTTTATCTGAGTCGCTAAAGGCTTTATTACGTCGCGGATGAAGGGAAGTCACTTTTTCGATATAAATTATGTTTACTTTCTTACGATTTGAAAAAAAATTGGAATTATGAAATATGTAATCAAGATTCGATTGGGAACGGTTCCATTTGTTTTGGGAATGCCTCCGTTTTCCGGAGGCGCAGGCAGTGCTAAAAAACCCCTGAAACTATTAACACTTTCCCGCTCAAAAGCAAAAAGAAAATGGCTATATGCAACCACAGACATTCAGCATTAGTTGGTCCGTTTTTTTTTATATTTATTTTTTTATACAAACTAACCGCAAAAAAAAAAAAATGATTTATTTTAATGTATTTTCGTGGTAGTAAGATCGAGTCAGGAAATGTTTTTGCAAGTTTGCTGTTTGATGACCGCTTTACGGTAAACTTATGCAAACAGGCATCGATTTATTCCTTTAGTACGAAGTCTTCTGCGTTGTTTGAAATCAAGCTTTTGCAAATCGGTTGAAAATTGATGGAGTAGTGAGCTTCAGAAATTGAATGGTGTGCTGAAATAAGCTTTTCAAGGGTCGTAGTCACATACCTTGTAAATATATATAAGTAAAAAAAAAATCAAAAAAAAAAATCAACTAACTTTTTTGTGTGGTTAGTTTGTATAAAAAGAAATTATTAAAAAAAAAAACACAAAAAACAAGATGTGTTTGTGAAACACTATGTCCCCTATTGCGATTTTGACTCATATATTTGACCTTTGACCTTGAAGGATGGCCTTGACATTGACCTTACACCACTCAAAATGTGCAGCTCCATGAGATGCACATGCATGCCAAATACCAAGTTGCTATGTTGAATATTGCAGAAGTTATGGCCAAAATGAGCAATTTTGACCCATATAATTGACCTTTGACCTTGAAGGATGACCATGACCTTGACCTTTCAGCACTCAAAATGTGCAGCTCCATGAGATACACATGCATGCCAAGTATCAAGTTGCTATGTTGAATATTGCAAAAGTTATGGCCAAAATGAGCGATTTTGACCCATATAATTGACCTTTGACCTTGAAGGATGACCTTGACCTTGACCTTTCAGCACTCAAAATGTGCAGCTCCATGAGATACAATTGCTTGCCAAATATCAAGTTGCTATGTTGAATATTTCAAAAGTTATGG
>VMBQ01000395.1:265682-288760 GCA_007657795.1 Dreissena rostriformis | reverse complement strand
GGAATTTTATCGGCATTTTCAAGAAATTGGGAAAATAAATTCAGTAGCCTTCTTTGGTAGCACTTTAGTACAACCATATATATTGATATAACTCTGTATAATAATTAAAATTAAAATCATATAAATCATTATTATGTACTTTGTTACATGTAATTGAAATAAAATTGTGATAAAATAATCATTAGACACTTCTAATAAAAAAAAAAAAAAAAAAAATTTTTTTTTTTTTTTTAAATTGGGATTTTTTTTCCAAATTTTGGGAAAAAAGTATACCTTTTGCCATTGGGAACATAGCCGTTATTCGGCTATAAAATCGGGCCAAAAAAAACCCTGATGCTTGTGTATGCAACCAGCATAAAATCAAAGCAGCCTCAAAGTTACTTGTTCAGGTTTTATGCTGTTTTCTGCTATCAATATCTAAGGGTTAGAAATGAAGCCTTTAAAACTTAAATCGAGTAAGAAAGGTCCTTGATGTTATTTGATTTCCTTAGGAACTAAAAGGCATCAAAATGTGTATCTAAGCAGTAAAGGGTTAACTGAGAAAGAAAGAAGGGTCCTACCCTCTGATTCTCATGACGAAGGCCAGTTTGGATTCAGCTGGAACGAAGATGTTGCCAGACTTCTTGGCTTGTCTAGTGATGTTGATTTCAGCCTTGGCTTGAGAGCGGTATTCCTTCACGTACTTCTCAGCACGCTTGAAAATCACTCGTCTTTTGTCTTGTGCCTTCTGCAATTGGGACATCAATTTGTTCATTAAAGATTCATTAAAGATTTGTTATGTCAAGCTGTCGTTTGTTTGATACTTTATGGGGAAGGGTGTTTCAAATGTGTAAGTCAAATTTTCAATTTATGCCCTCAAACTTACAAAAAGGTCAGATGATTTAAGGTTTAAGCACTACAAAAAAGCACTGCTGGTTCTTTCATCAATAAATCAATCAAAGACAATCCAACCATAAAGTCAGGGGTTTTTCCAGCCATTTTGGGAAAAGGAGTCTGGTCAAATTGGGATTTTTTTTAAATCAATAAAATGGCAAATCTTGTTAGAATCGAGATCTGATATCTTTTAAGCGCCTTTGACCAATCTTGTATAAAAAGGGCGCTATATAAATCCGGTATAATAATAATAATATCTTTTAAAAAAAGTGCGAGTTCTATATGAGGTGAGATAAACATTTAAACTGGTGTGTGATGCAATTTATGTTTATTTGACGCTAAATATCATGTTCCTTAAATCCCAGAACTTATCAAAATACCTTAATAAATCAAACCAATTTTTTAATGATTTGAAAATATATATTTTTTTACTAAGTAATTGTTTTCTCGTGATAATCCTGTTAAAATTAAACTAAAAATACAATTAATGGAACCTTTTTTGCAAGCAAGCTAGCCTTGGCTTGGTTAGCCCGTCGTTCCTCGTTCTGCTTTCTCCTCTTTAGGAGAGTTTCTGGGACCTTTGGCGGCTGTTTGCTGCAAAGGAAATGTGTATTTTTTATTTTAAACGACTCATTAAGGCAATATAGATACTTGCTTTCACTAGTTCGCTTGTTGTCAGAATCAGGTCAGACGTATCCATTCAGATCAGACGTAATAAACCTGTAAATGGCGACATTACCTGATGGAGATTTTCTGTGATTAAGTCGCGAAATACTATGACAAACACAATTAACATCGTCAAAACTTTTGTGTCCACATTTATTACAGCGTTTATGACTTGTGATGTGGAGTTCTACTATTCATTATTGCACAAACAGGTGACTTTAAATCCGCAACGCAGGCAGTTCCAGAAATAGGAAAACTGTCACAAGACAAAACAGTTACCAAGATTCATCCTTTCATTATTTTAAATTGCGTACAATCTAAATATTTCATATCAAAATAATAATAGGATTACGAAGACCATTTATTTTGCGATATATTTAACATTAAGTGTGTCCCAACAAACAGAAAGTTTCGGAGATGAATCAAGATACATTGGGTCAATAAGTCCATACGTACGTGTTCGCCATTTTAGCGATTGGAAAGAGGTAGAAACCGGAAGTAAACTAATAATGATGTTTTCGAATTTTTCAAAAGCACCAAAGTAAAAAAAGGTTATGATATTCTATTCCGATAAAATTATAACAAAAATCAATGACATTTTCTTGTAATTAAATAACATTTTTTTGTGAGTTTAACGTTGCTTTAAAAATTATTGACAGGTCGGAGGTCAGAGGTCTAAGGTTAAACAACACTCACGTTTCTCTGCTGGTGAAGCTTCATTTTACTGTATTCAGTGATGGAAGAGTGGTCGATGGTGACGGTTTTGTTTAGCGCCAGTATTATAAAATGGCATACGAAAATGACACACCAACGAGGATATTTATTGAATGTTTGTGTATGATTTACAATGTTGTAAAGGAACTGTCGGTTTCGATATTCAGGTTTTTCGTAAGTCCACCCAGGAAATGCATCAGTGGGGAAGTTGTGCTAATAACTGGTAGCGGAGGTGCTATAGGCCGAGCCCTGAGTCTAAGGTTCAGTAAAATCGGGGCTACGCTGGTGTTGTGGGATATAAATGGAAAGAAGAACGAGGAGACTGCGTCGCTCATAAAAGAACAAGGGGGATCATGCTATGCATACACACTGGATATCGGGTATGTCAATCAGGAAGATGTTTACCGTTACCGTCAGATAATCTTGCCCATTTAGTTACACTGAATGATAATGAATATATTCAATATTCTACGTGAAAAACTATGCGATTTCAAATTAAAACAGGCGGCTTTTTTTCTTGATTTAGGGGAAGGGTATGGACCCCTATATGTTAGATAAGGCCCCGGCTAAAGAATGAATAACGCCCTAATTGATATATTAAAATAATTTCAAAATAATTTGATCCACTGTCCTGTAATCTCATGTACATGTTAACGTTATTACATACCAAAGGTAAATTAAGTTGTCCAACTATTATGATAAGGTTAAATACTGTTTTATTTTTGTACTGTTAAAATTTTCAACTTACTCAAACTACGGCTCGATTGGTCATTGTCGGCTCGGGTACTACTTACATGTACCCCATGTACTCTTAAGTATACTTTCATGTTCCCCGGGTACGGTAAATATACTTTATCGTACCCGGTCGATTTTAGACTGTACCCGAGTTATATTTCCGCCCAAAATCCGATATCGTAAAACGTGCTACCGATTATCTTAAACAAACTTCTCTTTAAAAAAATGCATCAACATGCTTTTTGAGTATGAGTTTCGATAATATAGAGGCCATTTTACAGAAAATTGGCATAAATGTGAATATAATAAATTAAAAAAAAAACCGACAACGACCGTTTTGGAGTTAAATTTCCCGGGTACGTTTTAGTATATTTACCGTACCCGGGGTACATGTTAGTATACTTAAGAGTACCCGGGGTACATGTGAGTAGTACCCGAGCCGACAATGACCAATCGAGTCACACTACGAGTACTTGTTCAAAGATTGTGTTTTATCTCTGCAAGTATACGATGCCTCTGGGTATCGTTGACGATGCTTATTAAGTTCTAATTCAACTTAATTAGTAGTTTGAGACAAAATCAACCAGTGAAAGCGTTCGTGAAAATATTAATACTCAATCAAAACTGTGAAAATATTTCTCTGTATTCACCCGAAAGCAAACAAATATTCTCTATGAATTCCAGTTCGAAACTCACGCACGTATACACTGAGCCACAGGCAGCAGTTTAATAATTTAAAAAATTACCCAGGACCCCCCCCCCNCCCCCCCCCCCTTACCCCGACCCACCCCATGACACACCACAACTAGTCATTTTCTTGTCAATATCAAATTCACATTGGTCCAAACATATTTGAACACAAACCAACCCGACAAGTGACCTGGGATCATGGGATGGGGTCCGAAAAGGGAGGGAGGGAGGGCTGAACGGTCCCGGGGTGGGTGGTAATGTCCGTGTATATGTACATTATTTTATGATATCGCTGCCTGTGCAATGATTCCATTGCGTCATATTACAAACATGTGCTAATAAAACAACAACACGCTGTAGAGAAGTCACCCATCCCGCAGAAATATGGGTAGTGCGACTTGTTATGATGACCTTTATACAACTTGTTTTCATACATCGCACTCGGCGTTCGGCTTTGGCCATTAAGCAATACTTAACACTAAACAGCGTGTGCTGTTTTTGTTATGTTTGTCCATTAATTAGTGTTATAAGTTTACATGGCGAAATGCTATGTTGATACTCGACGTGGAAGGACTTGTAAATGTAAGAGTTATGGATATATATATATATATATATACCTTTTAAGATTCAGAATGGGGCCGAATTTCGCCCCCAAATTTGACCAAAACCCCACTGATTTTTTTAATTAACCTTAATAACATGTTTCATTATAATATGTTTCTTAGATAGATCGGCGTAGAGTTGATGGGTTTGTTTGCATTCGATACCATATATACATGATGCATTTCAAGAAAAACAGTAGGATTTCGGAATATTAATTTTAACCATTCGAGGTCTTCGAAACACTCGCACACAAAAACACCAATGACACATCGAGTTCTTTAACTCGAGGAAATGCATTCGAATTCTGTCTACATGTAACGCCGATTATGGAACATTTGCTAAATCGGGTGTTTTACCACATTGGAAAAAAGGTGAAATTTACTATCGACAAACTTGAAAATAAGTTTCACCTGGTTAGTTCGACTACAGGTTGCAGAGTTTGGAAAAGGTAGTTACTAAATGTTCGAGTGAAAAGTGTGAAGCATTAAATATATCAACAAACAAAAACTACATGTATCTTCATGTATGTTATGTAACATGGCCCGAACTGATAACTTATAGATTCGCGACATTAGCCTTACTTTTAGTGTAAGCGTAATTGGCCATCATGATAAAACCAACTTTGACGATACTCCTATGTAATACATTTTGATTAAATATTGTAGGTTAGATAGGTATAGCAAATTTTGTTAGTGTTGTTGTTGTTGTTGAATATTTGCAAACATTTAAAATGAACTAATATAATGAAATATCCGGAAAAGTAAGTTTCTGGGAATTGGTTCGTGCCGCATTAACCTTTTAATTATCCCGTGTAAGGCTCTTATTTTCGTTACGAAATAGAAAGCAGTGCGAACAACGTGTTGTACAGTATAAGAATAGGTATTGTATCCAAGAATTGCATGGTTACAGCATGTCTTGCGCGTTTGCCAGCTTTTGCCATATTAATTAGAAAAGACAAACGAGTCAAAAGAGGGTCGATATTGAGTCTGAAATTTGATGTTAAAGACATTTGCATGTTTCATAATATGTATAGCTCAGCGACAAACTATGCTATGTAAATGGTGGTAAGCATTGATTTGAGCCACGCTCTGGGATAACGGGGCTTAATGCATATGCGTAAATTATCGTCCAAGATAAGCTTGTGCAGTCTGCACAGATAATCAGGGACGACATTTTCCGCTTTTGTGTTGTTTCTGTTTAAAGGATCTCACTTTTTTTAGCGAAAATTCAGTGAGGAGGAAACTGTCGTCCATGATTAACGTGTGCGGACTGCACATGCTAATCTGGGACGACAATCTACGCCCGGGCATTGGAGCCCCGTTTTCCCGGAGCGCGACTCATTTAAATAATTGTTGCGCTAACACCTCGATGTAAAACGGGGTTTATTGCATGTGCGTAAAGTGTCGAACCAGCTAAGCCTGTGCACAGGCTCATCAGGGTCGACACTTTACGCACATACATGGAATTCCATTTTACTAGAACGAGTAGCAAGTTATATACTGGGGTCACCACAGACGGCCCTTGCATAGCTCATGTTGACTCGAGGACTTCAATCTATTGTTGAACCAACATTAAATGGAAATATTTGCAAATGGTCGTCAGCGTTTTACTTCCATTTTCGTAAACAAGTACCATACATTCGAGCTTACTCAGCGTACAACCCACCGCTAGGAGTGGGTAAACTTACACTATTGGTAGATTTCATGGTAACAGTAAACGGTAGCGTATAAGGACAAGATAACTTCGTTTGCTCATGAGGGCTCCCACATAGGTTGTTAGGACAAGATAACTTCGTTCGCTCATGCTGGCTCCCACATAGGTTGTTCTGACAAGATAACTTCGTTTGCTCATGCTGGCTTCCACATAGGTTGTTAGGACAAGATAACTTCGTTCGCTCATGCTATTTCCCACATTGGTTGTAAGGATAAGATAACTTCGTTCGCTCATGCTATTTTCCACATTGGTTGTTAGGACAAGATAACTTCGTTCGCTCATGCTGGCTTCCACATTCGTTGTTAGGACAAGAAAACGTCGTTCGCTCATGATGGCTTAAACATAGGTTGTTAGGACAAGATAACTTCGTTAGCTCATGCTGGCTACAAGATATGTTGTAAGGACAAGATAGCTTCGTTTGCTCATGCTGGCTACAGCATAGGTTGTTAGGACAAGATAACTTCGTTCGCGCATGCTGGCTAAATCATAGGTTGT
This sequence comes from Dreissena rostriformis, assembly GCA_007657795.1. Classification (NCBI taxonomy): domain Eukaryota; kingdom Metazoa; phylum Mollusca; class Bivalvia; order Myida; family Dreissenidae; genus Dreissena; species Dreissena rostriformis. The sequence goes on along the minus strand of VMBQ01000395.1, from coordinate 282,271 downwards.
TAGGACAAGATAACTTTGTTCGCTCATGCTGGCTCCCACATACGTTGTTAGGACAAGAAAACGTCGTTCGCTTATGATGGCTACAATAAAGGTTGTTAGGACAAGATAACTTCGTTCGCTCATGCTGGCTCCAACATAGGTTGTAAGGACAAGATAGCTTCGTTCGCTCATGCTGGCTACAGCATAGGTTGTTAGGACAACAAAACTTCGTTCGCTCATGCTGGCTACAACATAGGTTGTTAGTACAAGATAACTTCGTTCGCTCATGCTGGCTCCCACATACGTTGTTAGGACAAGAAAACGTCGTTCCCCCATGATGGCTTCAACATAGGCTGTAAGAACAAGATAACTTCGTTCGCATGATGGCTACAACATAGGTTGTTAGGACACGATAACTGTGTTCGCTCATGCTGGCTCCCACATAGGTTGTTAAGACAAGATAACTTCGTTCGCTCATGCTGGCTACAGCATAGGTTGATGGGACAAGATAACTTGGTTCGCTCATGCTGGCTCCCACATACGTTGTTAGGACAAGAAAACGTCGTTCGCTCATGCTGGCTACAACATAGGTTGTTAGGACAAGATAACTTCGTTCGCTCATGCTGTCTACAAAATAGGTTGTAAGGACAAGATAGCTTCGTTTGCTCATGCTGGCTACAGCATAGGTTGTTAGGACAAGATAACTTCGTTCGCTCATGATGGCTCCCACATAGGTTGTTAGGACACGATAACCTCGTTCGCTCATGCTGGCTACAGCATAGGTTGTTAGGACAAGATAACTTCGTTCGCTCATGATGGCTTCCACATAGGTGTTTAGGACAAGATAACTTCGTTCGCTCATGCTATTGCCCACATTGGCTGTAAGGACAAGATAACTTAGTTCGCTCATGATGGCTTCCACATAGGTTGTTAGGACAAGATAAGTTCGTTCGCTAATGCTATTGCCCACATTGATTGTACGGACAAGATAACTTCGTTCGCTCATGCTGGCTTCCACATAGGTTGTTAGGACAAGATAAGTTCGTTCGCTCATGCTATTTCCCACATTGGTTGTTTTTTAGGACAAGATATCTTCGTTCGTTCATGCTGGCTCCCACATAGGTTGTGGGGACAAGATAACTTCGTTCGCCCATGATGGCTACAGCATAGGTGGTTAGGACAAGATAACTTCGTTCGCTTATTCTGGCTCCCACATAGGTTGTTAGGACAAGATAACTTTGTTCGCTTATTCTGGCCCCCACATAGGTTGTTAGGACAAGGTAAATTCGTTCGCTTATGCTGGGTTCCACAATTGAATATTTATTAACAACTACTTACTCAGTATGTGATTAGATATTCGATTAACAACTAATCAAGTAAACATAAAAAAGAACAATTGTTCTAATAAATTTTCTATAAACATCAACACGAGTACGCATTCTATTTAAAACCATAGCAGTTTAAAACCATTTAATTAACAACTAGATCTTTACTAGTAAGCATTTGTTTAACAGCTATACAAGTTTGAAAGGATAGACTTTTGTTTAAACAACAACTAGCGAGGAAGAGTCCGCACATGCTAATGCGGGACGACACTTTCCACTTTAATGGAATTTGAACGTAAGTCTCTTCTTAAAGAAAATCGAGTCTCGGCCAAATATAAGCCAAGGTCGTCTTAATATATGGAAGTCAGTCTCATTTTTAAAGGAGACCAGCACAATGTCTAGACAGTCGGTGTCCGTTCCCCTTGACCATCCTACGTCCACAAATGTGATTAATAACCCGACGACAGTCCGTTTGGTCAGTGTAACTGTAGACGCTTATTTATAACATGACGACCGTCCGTTTGGTCCGTGTAACTGTAGACGCTTGTCCAGGTGTGCTGCAGACGCATTAAGTGTCATCAACATCTCTCACATTTCTGTGGGCGCAAAATGTGGTTGTTTTATGTTTCGCTACAAAATGCGTAGGAAAGGTAGGTTGGTGGTCAATTTCTTTACTTTATAAAGGTTACGCAAATAAATTCCTTTATTTAATGCTTTCCGGTGGTTTACAGAGAAATATCAGTGAATTAAAACTGATAATTCACTGTTTCAAACAGTGAAAAATAACAATGAAAAATATCGATAGTTTTCACTGTTATTTTTACTGCGAAATGACGTTGTCTTTTGACGTCATGACGTCATTATTTTAGCGTTATTCTCCAGTTAAACTCCTTTATAATGTTAAATAAACGGTGGACAAAGCATTAAATAAAAAGAAAATTTGTTGGATTCGGTGGAATATCGATTTTAATTCACTCGTGATCATAGAAAAATACATTTTAACTCGTGGCTGCGTCATTTGCTACAAACGCAAAACTTGTTTTGATGTGGATGTGTATTGTATCGATTAAAATACCGTTTTGGGGGTATTTTTTTCCTTCTGTATGCTTTGTGACTGTCTGTTGATATGAAAGAATGAAATAATTATTATTTATTATTATNAAAAAAAAAAAAAAAAAAAGTGGTGCAGTAGGCATTGTGTTTCTGACGAACTCATCTCTTGTTATAAACAAATTGGTATGAGCAATTTTGGAAAGTGGCTCTCCTGCGTCATGTTTTAACAACAATTTGCTACAAACAGCATCTCATAAACCATAAGGTAGATTATCACGAAACTTTACAGGAATGATCCTCTTTCAAAGTTGAACGAAGTGTTTCAATCACCTTTGTTACTGCAAGTCTCAGAGATTTAATTTTTGGTATAAAACATTGTATTGTTGTTCTCTAAAAAGTTTGTTCAAATCATACCCCTAGGGTGAAAACTGGTCACTCCACAGGGATCACATGATTGCTCATGCCTCTGGGATCCTTAATTTCCACTATCAAAGGGTTGTGTGAAATATTCTTTATTGACTTACATAGAAAAATTAGTGAAACAGCATGGCCCTCAGCTTTCATGTTTGGTATGTGACATCCCATAGTGGTCCTTTACAAAGTTTGTTCAAAGCCTATTCCTGTGGTCAAATCAGCAACACCCCACAGATCTCGCGATTTCTATTGACTTGTATAGTAAAATAACTTAAAATCTCTTGAACTAGTAGTCTACATGACCGTTATGTGTAATATTTTGCATGTAAAATTGTAAAGTGGATCTCTTGTAAGTTTTTCAATATACTGCAATAATGAAACCCCAGAAATATTATCAGGAGAAGAATTCTTATGAACTCCCGTAAGTCTTTGAATTAAGGCAAGGGACAAATTTCATATACAATTCAGGGAAATACATACAACATGAGATAAAACATAAAAATGACTAAAGCTGTGGTAACCAGTAAATGCAAAACCTTAGGGGTTTAAACTATACACCATTAGAAATTAAACAACATACATCAAATACACTTAAATGATTTAAGTCATGCCCTTGGAGTCAATATTTGCCACACAAGAATTTGGGGGTAAATGTTCTATATTGATTAATACAGTAATATAACTTTTATAACAGGACAAGGCCCTGGGCAGATATATTTGACATGTTACATTGATAAGTGTTCCTTTGTTATGTTGCCAGTAGATCAAATCATGCTTCTGGGGTCAAAAATGGAATACAACCAGGCAGCCTATGTTTTAATATAGACTTAAATTATAAATAACATGTTATGTTGTAAAGTGGTCCTTCACACAATTTGTTCTGGCTAGCTCAGTTTGAAGAGCGATCCGAGGAGCTCTTGCCCACCTACATAACTTGTGTGGTAATTAGTCATGAAATCCTTTTTAACAGCATTATTCCCCTGCCTCTGATTCTATTATGGCATTTGTCAGTTACTAGCAGATGTATGTGCACCTTGTACTGATAAACCAGCTATCTCAGGAAAAGTTTTCGTAAGTAAACTTAGTGCCATGATATGACTGAAATACTGTTGAAAATGTCAAAAATCCAACTAAACAAACAAACAAATCTGTTCCAATAATGCTTCTGTGGTCGTCACTTTCCCAGCTCTGGGAGGCACATGGTTAATATAGTTTATTTGCAAAATAAATGTTCACATTTTATTCTCTGAAACCACAAGGCATAGTGTTGTTATAGTTGATAAGTTACATTGATTGGTAAGTGGTCCTTTAACTAGTCTAATTAAATCATGCCCCTGGGGCCTAAATAGGCATAATAAAACCAGTATTTCCTAATAAATAATACATGTATACCATTATGATCAACAAATTCAATGAGTAAATTTTAAGCTCTCCTGAGCTTTAAGTGTTTAAGGTGAGCTTTTGGGATCATCCTATGTCCCACGTGGGTTGTCGTTCCTTGTATAGCGTGCGTCATCAACTTTAAGCTTGTTACCACTCTAGAAGCCTCATTTTTCATCCAATCTTGATGAAACTTGGTCAGAATGTTTATTGAGACAATGTCTTGTCCGAGTATGAATCTGGGTCACGTGCGTCCAAAACTAGGTCACCAGGTGTAATCTAAGAAAAACCTTGTTTGAATGAAACTTGGATAGTGTTCATGTTGACATTTCCTAGCCTGAAATTGAATCTGGGTCACATGCATTCAAAAACTATTTTACCAGGTCACATGTTAGACATACTTTGTAACCACATAAGCGGCCACATTTGTGACTCATTTTGATAACACTTATAATGTTAATCTTGACATTTTCTAGGCCAAGTGAATCAGGGTCATGTTTATCCAAAAACAAGATCACCAGGTCAATTCTGATTAAAACCTTGTTACCACTCTAGTTGCCTTTTAATATCTTTGACGAGTTCGAATATGGTTCCAGTTGAATGAAAAACATGGCCGCCAGGGGGCGTGGCAGTTTTCCTTATATGGCTTTNAAACTTGTTTTGATGTGTATGTGGATTGTATCGATTAAAATACCGTTTTGGGGGTATTTTTTCCCTTCTGTATGCTTTGTGACTGTCTGTTGATATGAAAGAATGAAATAATTATTATTTACTATTATTGTTATTATTACTATTAATTATTATCATTATTATTATTATTATTTTTATTATTATAGTCATGTTGCTTTTGTAATTATTTTAATGCTGACTGCAGTATGCTAGACATTGTTGAGTTATATTAACATATACTGTGTTTTTGAAGACCACATTGTAAAAAAGAAATGTTATTTTCTTAATGTGTTATCTTCGTGAAAAAAAGTTATTATTATTATTATTATTATTATTATCACATGTGAAATAAAATCGATATTCCACCGAATCCGACAAATATCCTCTCTTCTTTGTTCTGTATAAAGTGTGGAATGTTTGATGTCAATTTTCACCATGACAAATCTAAAATCAAAGATAACAGGGATAGAAAGTTCAAACATATCACTACATAAACATTGAAAGCTATTTCATGTCATAAACTTACGAACGAACACCATTTAAATAAATTCTATTGGTTGTAACTCAAAATATTCTCCTTAGAAAAGACACACCGGTCCTTGCTGACATGTTGTTGATGAGCATGAATACAAAGGGCAAAAAAGTGAGGTTATTTACAACTATAACAAAGTAGTGCCGAAAAGGCTTATCTTTTTATTGCTTACATGTATACCTTTATGTTGGTACAAACACATATTATTAAAGTGCATTTTATAAATGATATGCATATTGATCCCAACAGTTGCTGCTTACCATCAAACAGACAGCATGTAACCTTTCTTTCAGGACTTCCAGTTTGCACATGTGTTTCTTTTAAAGGGACTGTCCACTAGATTTTGGCATGTATTGAAGCTTGTCATTAAATGCTTTAAATGCTTTTTATTGATAAATTTAAACATTTGAACTAAAAATCTCCAGTAAAAAACAAGAAAACAATTTAAAAAAAGTAACCCTCAACAGGGCTCGAACCACTGACCCCCGGATTCCTGGAGTCCTAGAGTAAAAAGCTACCTGTTTAGACCACTCGACCACGGACGCTCATGTTGAATGCGGATGTATTTTTGAGCTATATAAGCAATCCTCGTAGGTTCCCAAAATATCGTTTCGCGTCGCGCGACGCTTTATCTAGTGGACAGTCCCTTTAAGAAGATGATGTCAAACCAAATAATCCGACACAATCAAAAGCGCATTACGTGTTAGTTTATTTATATAAACAAAAAAATAACCGTATAAATTATGTGTACACCTTTTCAGCAGAATCCGGGGCGGTTGCTACGGGAAACAGATTCAGCGTAAATTGCAGGTCATGCACTTTGTTGGACTTTGCTGGTGTTTTGAAATATACATGATATGCAGTGGGCGAATGACCTCTGATTTGTAGGTTTGCTCACGCAAAATACGCGTGAAGTTGGCTTGTATAGATATTTTCGACAAACAACACTCCTACGTTTCTCTATTACATTCTCTCTGTAAAAACTAGTGTTGTCTTGATTTTTAACATCACACATACGATGCCATTTGCATTTAGGTGTTAGGTTGGTGTTGTTAAAATAACGACGACGATTACGATTACAATGATGATAATGAATGAAATGTGTCGTGTTCTGAGAAAACTGGGCATAATGCTTGTGCGTTAATTGTCATCCCAGATTAGCCTGTGTAATCCGCACAGGCTAATCAGGGAGCCAATTTCCGCTTTTATGGAATTTTTCGTTAAAATAATGTCTCTTCTTAGCGAAAATCAAGTTAAGGCGGAAATTGTCGTCCCGGATTAGCCTGTGCGGACTGCACAGGCTATTCTGGGACGACACTTTACGCACATGCATTATGCCCAGTTTTCTCAGAACACGACACATATGATGACGACAACCTGTTAGTTTAACAACGGGGTTTCCTTTTACATTTCCACGAGTCACCTCTATAATATGAGCCGCGTTCTGAGAAAACTGGACTCAACCCATTTATGCCTAGTGGACTCTCCCATCCTTCTAAATTGGATTTATTTTAATTTCCAAAATTATGGATGTCTGGTATATTTATTTCTATATTAGAATATTTCTTACAGAAATACCTTTAAGCAAACAGCGCAGACCCTGATGAGACGCCGCATCATGCGGCGTCTCATCTGGGTCTACGATGTTTTCCAAGGCCTTTTTTTTCTAGACGCTAGGCATAAATGGGTTAATGCATGTGCGTAAAGTGTCGTCCACGATTAGCCTGTGCAATCCGAATAGGCTAATCAGGGACTTTTTTTCGTTTAACGTAAGTCTCTGCCTAGCTAAATATCCAGTTAAGGCGGAAAGTGTCATCCCTGTTTTTCCAGAGCGAGGCTTATATATATGTAATGTATTTGTATTGGTATAAACAGTTAATTCACTTTGGTGCTATTCAAAAGTAGGCGTTGTTGTAAATATATATCCATTAACACGTCTATCACCTAAACGCGTTCATTACATGTTTGAACGCAAATAGCTGCGAGAGTCGTGATTTCTACGACAGATTGCAACAAACATCGATCCCTGTTACGAAACTACTTTTACGACAGTGGCAAAATCTCCGCTCAAACATCCGGTAAATTCAGGTTGCTATTTGAAATACCTCCTGTGTGTTTTTTTTTATGAATATTTAATTTTGTTATTGCGTGGATGCACGCTCTTATATATTTAATTTTCTTTTCTGGAAGGACGGTTTGACGGATTGTAGAGGAATGATGATTTTGTCCTTAAAAAATGACATTTTAAAATAGGTATTTGAAGATTCATCATTTGTGTTGGTCGATGATGTTGTTTGGTTTCAAAACATTTTAATATTAACGACGGGTAATGATGTTAAAATACTAGCGCTTATCTACCAGGCTGCAAGTGTATAATGTTTACATTCTTTTACGAACCTGTGACAATTGTTTTGAAAATCGTCATTTTACCAAACTGTGAACAAGTCCCTATAGTTAACTATAGATAAAACTTATTAGAGATCTAAAGCAGAAAAGGCACATGTGTACGAATCTAGAATTTAAACCACAAAGCCGAGCACTGAGTACTGCCCATTTAAAAGTACACCTCTCCTTTTCGGACTTTTTGTATCATTGTTTTCATATTCAGAAAGAAAAGGAGTGAAGTTGGTGTTTAACTTTGCTTGAACAAATCGAAACCCTTTTCTTAACAATCGGTTACTGACGCAGTCACGACTTGCTGCTGCCAAATGTTATAGTCCTTGCATGAACAATCATCATTCATCATCAAATTTCTCTTTCTTCACTTTTCATGTTTATTATGAATATTTCTTATTTCTGGTATATTCAATATCAACACGTCTTAAAGCACACCCATTTATTGCGTAAATACTACTGCACGAAAAGAAACTATATCCCTTTGAGTGCTGGAACCGGATTTTGAAGGCCTTTGCAAACAGTTTGGATCCAGATGAGACGCCACAGAACGTGGCGTCTCATCATGATCCAAACTGTTTGCTATTCTGATAGTGGTCTAAGAATTTTTTTTGAATAAATGCTAATTTTAGAAATTCAGCAGACAACATTTTAGCAGACGACAAATTTCCCAGCATGCAAAGGGATATCAATCCTTTTCTTATAATGATTGTATTGTGCATGATTTATGTACACTTTATTTTCCAAAAGATATAATTATCTACTAAATCGAACCCCGTTAAAACAAAACACATTGAAAAACTCGTCTATTATGCCAGGTGATTTTCTTCAACATTGTCGAACCCTTTAAACAAAACAGCGAATTCTATTTCAGGCGAATATTTCTGCCTCGCAAAGTACCACATGTACATTATTATACACTTTATTGACAAAACATGCTAAAATTCGTCGAGGTGTAAAACAATGTCTGTTGCTTTAACAACGTTCTCATGTTTCCTGGAACACATATATCATGGATACACTTTCTTCATGTTTCAACGATGAACAGCCGTGAAGTCGTGACGTCTGCGATCAGTATACGCGAATCGATTTCTTTTACGAAATTACTAGTACTTAAATTACTACCGTGGCATGTTATTGCGCAGAACTCCAAATTTCAACAGTTTGGATCTTGTTCTATGTAATTCCAGTATGGCGTCTGATTTATACCATATCGCATGATGTGTGCCATCATGCCGAACAACTCAGGGTCCGTTTTCACCAAACAAATCTTAGACCTTAAGTCTAAGAATATAGAATATTCTCTAATTTGGAATATGAAAAAAATGCTTAAATATTGAGTCAAATTAGGCATTAAATGCCTCTGTCTACACAATTCTTCTAGTAGAACATTTTGTAAAGGGTATTGTCGTCAGAGGTGGCCAGTATATATTCAAACGCTGATCGTATTTTTCTTGGTTGTCGGGTTATTCTTGGTTCTTAAGTCTAATAATACTTCTTAAGTGAATACGGGCCCAGAACAATAAATAAGCGCGTCGATACCAAAAATGCATAGCGGCGGATTTATGCCATATATTTCTGAAGTTTTTGCGTTCGTAAACGACACATATACGGGCCGATACGACTATTATAACATTTGTCTTTCTTTCATGTTAATGTGTCGACGTGTTGGAAGGGTGCAAAAACGACAACATGTCGAGAAATATATGCGCCGATGCGAAGTTCTATGGTGACATTTGTCGTTCTGTCGTGTTGGCAAGTGGCCGGGTGTGCGGGTTTGATGTTCGCTTAACAATTTCCCACTTAGATACGCATTTGTAGCCCCTTAGAAAATCAAATAAATTTAAAGAATTGTCTTTCTAGATTCAAGTTTTAAAGGCTTCATTTCCAACCATTAGGTACTGATGAGCAGCAAACGGCATTAAACCTGAACAGACTGCGAGTTACACGCAGGATGTTGGTTGTATGCTGGTAGCATATAGCCATTTTCACTTTGCTTCTTAGAGGGAAAGGGTAAAACGACAAATAGCCTAACCCGCTATCACGCCAAACGCTATGACAGAAAGGGGCCACCATACAAATGAATTTACTTTTCGTGTTGTTGTGTCGGTAGGAGACCTCCACTCGCCCCAACATGACAGAACGATATGGTGTGTCGGTAGGAGACCTCCACTCGCCCCAACATGACAGAACGATATTGTGTGTCGGTAGGAGACCTCAAACATGACAGAACGATATGGCAGTGATCAGCCACCATAGTCCACGACCTTAAAGAAGAAGTTGTAATTTCATTATCGCAGACTTACATCGATTTGTTCTATGAGCATTCTCTTAACTCTTGATTAGAAGTGCTCTGTCCGCTGTTTGCGTGTTATCCGAGTTTGGCCTTCATTTGAACTCATCTGCAAAGTAACAGCGGCTCATACCGTATTTAATACCTGTATCAGTTGATTTCTCGTAGGTAGAATAATAAGATGATTACTACGTATAACTATGTTGACTTACGCGATGAATAAATTGTTTAATTTTTAGCCAGTGTTTTCACATGTTTATGTAGTTGTTGTTGTTGTTGTTGTTGCTGTTGTGTCATAAAAGAACTGACATAAAATTTCGTAAGCGCATAGAGTGTCTGGAGTCACAATTCAAATAATTCTTTAGNAATACTTTAAATGGTTAATCTCTTTTAAATATGTAATTTTAAACTAAGTGTTTCGTAAATTTTAGAAATGCATGTGATAATGCTGTCACAGAACGAGATAACATTTTTTTTTTATCCGATAATGTATTTACATGATAACGATTACATTTTCATAGCAGTTCGATGAAAATGATAATGGCTTGATTATTTAAAATTTTAGCATTAAGAGTTTCGTAGAGCACCATAGAGAAATAAAAGATGAATTCTTCAATCTGGTTTATTTATTCAGCTTGTAAAATATTATGTTAACAAAACCCGCCACGGCGGCGATTCCCCTTTCAGACTGTGAAATGTTTTCTGCCCGCCATGATGAAGCGCCATCATGGTCACGTGGTGAACATCGCGAGCTCAGTAGGCCTCGTGGGACTGCGCAACCTGTCGGACTACAGCGCCTCCAAGGCTGGCGTGGTCGGCTTCTCGGAGGTATTGAACCTGGAGGTGAAGTTCTCGGGCGTGACCGGGGTACACACAACCACGGTGTGTCCGTCCTTCGTCAAGACCAGCCTCTTCCAGGGCTGCGAAATGAGGTAGTTTTACTTGTTGAGAATCATCAGGTCATTAAATGAATTTTTACGGAATTACGTCACGTACACCGTATGCCGATGGTGCGAAGTAATTATTTTAACGTCTTGTTGAAAATCATCAGGACCTAGTATCACGAAATACTTCCATACTTAAAGTGAATATTCTGTCTCAACTTTGAGCTTTTTCTAAATTGTTGAGATGAGTAAGACCCTGAAGCTCAATTTGGTGTTCATAAAAGCTTTTTTTGAGATTGAGTCTTTACGGCGTCATTTTTAGTAGGACTTACAGTTTACTTATATGACTTAACATGGCACTCGTTTAAGATGAATATTGTATTTTTCTGCGCGAACGTCAGAATGTAAGAATTAAGGCGTCACACGTGTAACAGCCATATAAGATTCGTTTTTTTATAAACGCTCGGTCAAACATTTCTTTCTTTTAATTATAAATGGGTTTTTTTCCGGAACATTTCACGCAAGTCATTGTTGAGAATTCATTGCGATTAAACGAATAATCATATCACTTTTGGCTTGACAACGGAAATTCGTTCTGTCTTCAATGCATTTCAGTAATTTCAAAAAAAATGGTCTGAATGTCCAATTATCTCTTTATGCTCACATGTGAATCCATTGAGTAACTGTGTTGTCTTAGATTCTCCTTTACAGTTGTGTGCCAGACATTATTTCCAACACGTATCGATACATTTACAAACAGCTCTATTTTTGTTGTTTTGCGTGACCAATTTTTGCGTAAACACTTTTCAGTGCTTTAAAGAATTGGTCCTCTTGTCTTTGTTTGTTATTTAAGAGTACGAACAGACGCAAATGTCGCGCTTTTTATATTTCCATTTTTACATCATTTTACTTGGTCTCCGTTTATCCAAATAATTTGTGTACATGATGGATTTTGCTTTTATTCTGAACGTCTTGCTTACGTTATTTTAAGTCGTGAAGCAGAATAAAATTGTCAATTTTGTAAATGAAAATTACATAATGTCTCCAACTTTGAGAGTGGCAATAATAAAATACATCGAAAAGAACTGTTTATAATTATTTGTTGATAATGCTAAAACACATTAGCAAAAAAAAGTAGTTGTTGCTGCTCATGCTTTTGTGCTACTACAATGATTAGCATGCATTTGAGATATACCTGCTGTAATTAAGACGATAAATATCATTTTCCACGTTTTAAATTTATTGAATTAGACAATAATTGCTTTCACTTCAGTAAGTATTTGCCGCTAGGGGCGCTGTAGGAGCACGAGGATATTCGTGCATGGCTGAATAGTGGTCAGTTTTTGTCATTTAGCCTTGGGCACTCGCATGGTGTACATGCTATTGTTATAGAAATTTGTATATATTTCATACTATGGAAATGATATATGGAATTAAATAGTTGATATATGTATCGAACTTGCCGGTATGTGAGTCCCAGCGGCTAGTACCAAAACCAGAGTTTTGTTTGTTTGCTATTTAGGTAAAGGAGGGATGTAAGGGAATGATATAATTTTACTAACTATGTGGATACAGATCCATGGTATATGACTTAAAGTTTTTAGATGAGGATTTACCCTGAAGTCAGTAGGACAAATTTGTCACTGAATGCTACTGATGTGGTGTCCGTTATTGGGCTATCCCTGTAGAAACCCATTTCTCCGTGCATTAGACGTACATTTTAGTCATAAGACGCCCCTCTGCGCATTGATTAAATTAAAGAAACATTACAGTGAAACAGATAATATGTCATTTGATATACCCAGTCTCATTATTTAGCATGTTTCTGTCCGGTTTAACCTCCTGATTTTACATCAGGCTTGTCCCAGTGCCCTTATTCAAGTGAAACTATATTGATATATTATTGTAGGCGAAATTCAATATTCAAAACTATCATTAGTATCATCTTCTATCATTAGTAAATGTTGTGTAGTTATCTTTTACGTACGAACCTTCCACGTACAATGTTTTTTTAATGTATTTTCCACAAACTACATTGTAGATTATACAATCGGTATCTTGAAGTATTAAGTTGTTTTTCGAAGGCTATCAATTGTGAATCGGCTTGCGCTTTGGTTGGCACAATCCTTGCCTAGGCGCCCTAGGTTAGAAACCCAGCGTGCGCATGTACGCTAGTTTCACCGTTATGTTTCATCCAGTAACTAAGCCATCCCCCTTTACTCACAGCACTCCGAGTCCAAAACAACATTTGAGATTTCAGTAATTATTACCCGTTGCAGATACAACATTCGCACTAACTTTCGATGCGCTTCTAAATGCGATTTCAAATCAATATTGAACCTCAATAAAATTCCTTGAAATTATTATCATTTTAGAAAACGCATAGAAGGAGCCAAGGGTTAGGGGATGGTCGTTGGCCGTTTTCTCTGAAAACATAAACATTTTTGTCTAAAGTCCATGTTCTGGGATTACTCTTTTTTTTTGCAACTGACAACCTTTATAATATTTTAACTTGCAAACCTAACAAGACACACACCAAATTACACAAATACACCGCCTTTCCTCGTTCATCTTCGTTGATAACATGCCGGTACTTCAAAATGCGCATGTGTTAGTTATTTTGTTGATTAACATACTTAAAAAATAATTTCTTACGTGACATGGTAAACTTTTAATAATGTGCTTATATATCTTTGAATAAACAATTTCAAATTGATCTTCACAGGGATTCGAGCCCGTAACCCTTGGATCCAAAACTAACGCTCTAACACTGGGTCATTCAGGTTTTCGAATTTCATAACGTCTTTTTAAAATGATATTTATTTATGCACTTATTTTCTACATTATTGATTAAAAACGTTACAAACGCTTCATTATATTACAAATTCAATTGATGATTGTTCATAAACGAACAATGTTCTGAACCTGTTTTTTTATTGTAAATTTGCAAATATGTGAACATCTCTCTTTCAAATTTTCAATTGCTTAATAAACGTGACCCGAAATGGAAGTTTACTTTTTACATAAATTACTTTTTTTGACACCAAACTTTGGATATCCAAATAATTACAATGCCCAAAACACTTCAAAATGTCACGGGTGTAAGTGACAGGGCATGAACTGTCCCTTTCAAACGGCATAAATCTGGAATATGATACGTGTCGACCCGTAGCAGAATTTGCATACAGATTAAAATAATCATCCCTTTGTCATGGTGATAAATTTTGAATTATCTTGGTGGATTCTGTTTTTCGTGAATACTTCCCAAATGATGGTTGAAGGCAGCTATATGTATGTCCGTTACTGTTGTTTTTCGTGGTTTGACACTTGATAAATGTAACAGAGAGAAGTGTCAGTTTCGGGAGAAATGGTGTCAATAGGTCAGTAGCCAGTCTGGTTTATAAAAAATCATTTGTTTTTCTCCCGCGGTGAACGTTCTGTCTGCATAAATTCGCCCAGATAGACGTGATTAATGACTTTGATTTTTAAAGCGTCCATGCTGGATGGCAATATTAGCTGACCGTATGTATACATATTGTGATACATACAGGTTCATGCGATCGTCCGCGCATCGACACATATTTTAGTCATCTATGAAGAAGTCCGAAATGAAGTAACAAAATACTTATGTTCAAAACGCACTGTTAAAAAAACATTTACATCAGAACAGGACCTATCTGAAAATGAAAATGGTTTCAATACTTGAGAAGAGAAAACAACTAGTAATTGTATGCTATTTAAGTTCACAATTAACGAAACAGCATATATATTTATTGTGATGATAATAAAATGCATCTTGTTTATTAAATACGTGTTGTGTCTTGGAAACATGTGAGGTCCCTCGTCGCATGAGGCGGCATCATGTGAGAACCCGGAGTGTGTCCTACCTTATTTATTTTTAGACTCATTGAACAGTTAATAAGACTTTTTCAATAATACCTGCAATTTCTCGTTATTGTCTCCAACCTCTAACGCCCTAACAAACCAACTAAAATCAGTTGCAGTTTGTCACTGTGTGCATGTCTTTTTCAGGTTCCCGAGCATACTTCCGGCTCTTGACGTTGACGCATGCGCCGACCGCATTCTAGAAGCGGTTCTGACCAATCAGGTGATCGTTTGCATTCCACGGATCTTGTACTTCTTTTGCGTCTTGAAAACGTAAGTATTTCGTCCTGAATTCGTAAGTACGACTCCCATACTCGCACACTCGTGTTCTGTTTTATCGTAAATACAGCAGTCCCACGCCTTCATAAACAGACGGACATCCAAA
Organism: Dreissena rostriformis; assembly: GCA_007657795.1. Lineage (NCBI taxonomy): Eukaryota > Metazoa > Mollusca > Bivalvia > Myida > Dreissenidae > Dreissena > Dreissena rostriformis. The sequence continues at coordinate 267,078 of VMBQ01000395.1, read as the reverse complement.
CGCCAAAATTGATGACACTGTTTTATCGTACAATTAATATAAATTGATTATATTTTCTATTCATCAATATTACGGCTAAGTTCAGATTGAATTAGAACTGTTGAATGAGACTTAGAAATGCGCTTGCGCGGACTCAACAAGACGCTTATTAGTATAATTACTAATGTCATGTACATAATAGATCGCTGACAACAACATGCAATTTAAGTTGTAATTTTGTATTTCTTGTAACTAATTATTTATTATTAATTTATGATATTACCTTAAAATAATCTAAAACAATAACAGTCAGTCATGAATGGGGGGGGGGGNTGAAGGGGGGGGGGGGGGCTCTACATTTTTATTATAATATATCACATTATGTGAAACAATGCATCTACATCGAATGGGGAGCATACCCAAATGTTTTTTAAAGTATTGTCCTTTGTGTTTAATGCAATTTTAAGATATGGCCTGTTTCAATGTCCGTAAACTGACGCAATTGTATTAAGTTTCCTTCAGCTCGGTGTTTATAGATCATGTGTTCTACGTACGCAATGTGATATTCGTGGTACATGATTTAAACAAACTTTTGATATGTCATTTTATTGCGAAAACCCGAATATTTGAACTTGAAATACCCTCGCATACCAACATTTAAATAGATGACATTAATTGTATTATATCACGTTACACGCTCTTATATTCTTGTTAGAACAAGCGAACAGCTTTTCTTATTGTTGTCGGTAAAAAATCGGATGCTTGAATAGTTTGTACGCGATCAATCCACGATAGGCTGCAATAAGATACATTTGGAAAAAAAAAATTGTGTAAAAACAACATCTTCATCATCGCTACCAACACCGTTACCACCACCATCACCTCCACCGCTAAATCCATCATAATCACAATCCTCATCGTCATCGTCATTCATAACTCTTTGTCTGCTTCTTCATGTTTGTCTTCTTCGTAAGCAACATTCGCATCAGTGGCATCAAGGTCACTTTACCACCACGATAATGTTGAATATATTTGGTGTTAGGTTTCGAGGCTTACAAAACCTGATTTATCTGTTCGTGCTCAGCAATACACTTATCTGTATTTTACACTTACCCGGTATTCTAATAACTATTCTCCCGTCTTTTAATTATCTCTAAATATCGTGTCTATTTTGTGATAAATGCACACACATGCAAAATAGAAACGAAACTCATCAAATGACGTCATGGATTATGAATAATACTGCACTTGACAGCTTTATGTACGGTGGCACTAAGGTGACATCACTGCTCAAAAAAAAATAAAAAAAAATGGAGCGGAAAACACAAGTTCTGTTTTCCCGTTTTTTTTTTTTTTTTTTTTTTTTTTTTTTTTTTTTTTTTTTTTTTTTTTTTTTTTTTTTTTTTTTTTTTTTATT
>VMBQ01000395.1:225482-265629 GCA_007657795.1 Dreissena rostriformis | reverse complement strand
GTCTCCGAAAAACAAAAAGACAGGAAAACAGAACTTGTGTTTTCCGCTCCAAAAAAAAAGGAAAACAGAACATGTTTTTTTCCCATCTTTTTTTTTGTTTGGAGCGGAAAACACAAGTTCTGTGTTCCCATCTTTTTTTTAGTCTGTGATTGGCTGATTATCTTGTGCGCACAATATAGCGATTGTGTTTTCCCGTCTTTTTTTGGAGAATATACCATTTGGTTTGATTTCTAAAATGTATGCCTGATATTCGAATGAAATTGTTCTTTCGCTATAGAACGTAACCTAACACTTTCTTTTATGGTCGATATACATTTACGTATATACGACTTACCAAACGAATGCGAGCATAGGCGACATTTTGTAGATTTGGATTTTGCGCAAGACGTCTCACATTCGTTTTGTTTTTCTTTTTTAGGATACTGCCGGTAAACGTGATGTGTTCAATCTCGAAGTTTTTCGGCGCCATCGACTTTATGGATAATTTCGTCCATGGAGATAACGGTAATGACCAAGCAGTCCCGAACAGATCAGTGACGTCGCATCCGGTTACCACAACATAGACAAAGGTGCACCATTCCGTGGAAACAACTTGTGCGTTTGGATAACGGTAATGACCAAACAGCTCCGAACAGATCTGTGACGTCGCATCCGGTTACCACAACATAGACAAAGGCGCATCATTCCATGGAAAAAATTGTGCTTGTTGATAACGGTTATGACCAAACAGCTCCAAACAGATCTGTCACGTCACATCCGATTACGAAATAGTGTGAGACTCAACATTAGAATGAGCTACTTGCAGTTATTGTAGGTATATGAGACAACGTTGACATCTATTGCTGCCACTTTTGGTTCTTCTAGTGTTGAACATAGCTCGAACACTAGAGTTGCTGTTTGCAAATGATTTGTTACAATGATCGCAAATCTCTGTGAGCAACTTGTTAAACAACTCTTCTCCATATTGATATTTTTATATTATGAGTTCAAATTTACATGTGTATTGTTAATACGTGTATCACAAATTTTCGTTGTGTGCAGTATAATGTTGTAAACTTAACCCATTTATGCCTAGTGGACTCTCCCATCCTTCTAAATTGGATCAATTTATTTCCAAAATTAGGGATGTATAGTATATTTATTTCTATATTTAGAATATTTCTTACAGACAAATTTCTTTAAGCAAACAGCGCAGACCCTGATGAGACGCCGAATCATGCGGAGTCTCATCTTGGTCTACGCTGTTTGCCAAGGCCTTTTTTCTAGACGCTAGGCATAAATGGGATAATGTTGTAAACTTAATGAACAGATTCTTTCTGTGAGTTCAAAATCTTGTAATTGTGAATGTGTTCAATATATTCAGTACGTGTATTTTAAATGTGTTGATATTATGTGTAGTACTAGCCGTGTAATACCGCATATATATGTAGGCAAACGCCATTATCGTACGCGGGGATTTTCAATGAATATACGGGACACGCGTACATTATTCATAAAGCTCCTGTTTTGTTGTAAAGGCATTCTTTATTTGACGACTTTACAACTACTCGTCATTTACCAATAAATGTCATTCTGGTTTGTAACAATATTCAATCGTCTTTTGGCACATTCTTTAAATAAAAGACTTACAGATGGTAACAGGAATTTCTCTCTTCATAATGTTTCTGGAGTTTCAATATTTCATTATTCCTACATTTTAGATTGTGCACAAACTTGCCGCAGGTGACCCATCAATATCACACAAAGGCACGATGTTCCGTCATTTAGAAGAACACGCGACGATTATTGTTCTTTTCACGTCCGTAACGCACTTTTTCCGTGGCCTCAATACATTATACTTTAACCCTTTGAGCGCTGGAACCGGATTTTGAAGGCCTTTGCAAACAGTTTGGATCCAGATGAGACGCCACAGAACGTGGCGTCTCATCAGGATCCAAACTGTTTGCTATTCTGATAGTATTTTTTGAAAAAAAAATCGAAGAAAATGCTAATTTTAGAAATTTAGCAGACAACATTTTAGCAGACGACAAATTTCCCAGCATGCAAAGGGTTAATAACACATGAGCCGCTCTCTGGGGGAAAAATGGGCTTAATGCATGTGCGTAAAGTATCGTCCAAGATTAGCCTGTGCAGTACACACTGGCTTATCAATGATGACACTTTCCTGCTAAATTGGATTTTCGCTTAAAAGAGACGTCTTTTAAACAAATAATTCCATGAAAGCGGAAAGTGTAGACCATGATTAGTCTGTCTGGACGGCACATGTTTATCTGTAACAACACTACGCATATGTATTACGCCCCGTTTTCCAAAGGCGAGGCTCATTTTATTCGGAGATGGCAAGGATTCTACGTTTTTCATAAGGTGAGTGAAATAAGAACAAAAAAGTGAGCGAAACTAAGAAGAAACGATTTTAGTCTCACATTTAGTTTAATTATTCAGTGCTATGACATCTTACACATGAAATCAGAGTTGTAAATAACAAATACTCGTACACACACATACTAAAATGACACATGGGCATAACAAAACTGTTCTGTTAGGACAGTTACTTAATTTTGACCTTTGTATGATTCACAATTTAACAAGTGTCAGTTGAAATTTGCACAAGTTTCGTGGATTTTACATCAATTTTCATTCCTCTGACAATAGAGTTTCTTGTGTGAAACCGGTTTTACAGCATCTCATGTTCGAACTTTGTAAAACATTCAACAACTGAACATATACGCAAAAGCCGAAAGTTGTAAGTTAACGCAAAAAAACGTTCACTGTGTTTGTATTACATCCAGTCCTCCCTTCGCAATTAAATTTATTAATGTATTTTAAGCTTAATATCACCCTATCATAGAGTCATAAAACGAGCCTTGAAAATTGAAATACTGTCCACAATAACACAATTAAAAAATCAGCATGATATACATACTTCTGAATAAAAATATACTATTATTGATCACAATCTAGTTAAAGAGTAATACATGCTCGACATTTTCAACAACTTCGGACCAGTCAGAAAATTAACAAACAAGTAAAACAATAAACAAACCCACAACAATCAGTCATTCAAATCACATATCTTAATCACAGAAATGCTTAAATGCATACAACGGAAATGCAAAGCTGGTGAATATATGGACTTATAATTGGAAAGTAATTGTCAGATTATTTAAAATATCAAAATGGACAAAGGGAGAGAACTTCGCCGAGAAGAAAACGATGTCAACTGGAGTTGTGTCCCTTTGCATAAATGCATGTGTCCGTAATAAAACGTGTTTTGCCGAGTTAAGTTAGCTACTGCAGCGTTAAATACGTATTGGTAAATAACGTGAATATGTTAATAGAGTATCAGCACAAAATATATAACACATAAATGTAATCAAGAATATTGATGCGCAATTGCTCCTGTCAAAATTTTTTTTTCATGTAATGTTGAACATAATTAGTATCAGTAGCAAACATACTATCGAAAATATGAAACAGAGGTAGCACGATAACACAGGAATATTAATTTAAAAAATTACAATGACGTATGATTACACAGAAGAACACGGTATTCAAGTTTATGAATTCGTGCTCAAAAGATGAATAAATAATATAAAAATGCGGGTGTGTCATGCGATAGTTTTAAACAAATGCATACAAACTAACGCTCATTGTCTACCCGGGTACTACTTCCCCGTACTTTAAAGTATTCCAAAAAATAAATAAATTGGGTACGCAAAAAAAAGTGGGTACGAAAATTGTGTGTAAGAAAAAAATGGTTACAAAACAAATTTGGGTACTAAACAAATTGGGTACGAACAAAAAATCGGTGCGAAAATTTCGGTACGATTTTTTTCCGAGTACTACTTCACCGTGCCCCGGGTACTTTGAAGTATACTTCAAAGTACCCGGGGTACGGGTAAGTAGTACCCGGGTCGACAATGAGCCAAACTAACGTTGTATGATGTGAGCTAATTAACATTTATTGCTATTGACACGTTTCTGCGAACAAAATTTACACACACGTTTTAATGATTAGTAAACTTCACATATGTATACAATTAATTACAACAATCGTTCATTTATGTATTTTGCAGTAACTCGTAATATAAAAAGAAAACGATATAAAAGTGGGAAAAAACAACAAGTAGATAAAATACACACATTGAAATGGTTGTTCTATATGCCCTAAAGGTTCTTATATTAAAAAGTTTATCGCATAAATGCACATTCGATTTATTCAATATTAATTCGTACATAACCCTAAAGTAACACGTGTATTGGAGTAGAAAATAGCGTTAAATTGTTTTATTTTTCATTTGTAGAACCAAGGACGAATAACATGTTTAGATCAGATTTTGTTCTTATATAACATTTCAAGCGTCCAATATAACTATCCATTTATGAATTTGAGTTGTTCAAATACCAAATAGAAAAGAAATTAGTGCTACAGTTTAGCTCTCATCAAAATGGCGCACGCTATAGTTCAATACACGAAAACGTCGTAAAATAAATTAAAAACTGTATACTATATTAATATTCCTAAGTTGGCAGTGGGAACTTCCGGTACTTCAGTAACATATCATGTCGCTTCCCATCTTCTTCCGGCGCCCGCCGCTGTAGAACTGATACTCCATCTTGGACATGGTGGTTCCCAGCTCCGTATTCACGCGGTTACCATAGTTACCGGAATTCGTGTTCGGAACGTTGTCGGAAAATATGGTCGACTTTTCCGGAAGTGGTGGGCGTTCCTTGGGTTTTCCCTGAGATCAAAAGTACAGTTGTGTTAAAGGGTATTTGATTGGATCATTCATCGCCAGTGTGAAGGCCTGGAATGGTATTCACAAAGCTCCTTAGGGAAATCTTAAGTTATCTTGAACGTAAGAGCATATTTTCTATAAGAATCAAATGTTGTCTGCTTAGAAACGCATACATTATTAATCTATATTTTAGTAATATTTACATATTTAAAACATGATCTTGTAAAAAAGCATTAACACAACAAACACAACAAAACCAAACCAAAGACGTTTTACTCTTTAAAGAATTTGATGAATTTAAGGAATGCCCTAAGTGTTTCACATATGCAGCTTTGTGACTTTCGGTCCAGGTTACACACATGAAAATTTTAACCTCGCTCTTGGAAGATTGGACAAGTACGTAAAGTTTCGTCCCAGATAAGCCTGTGCAGTCCGCACAGGCTTATCTGGGAGACACTTTCTGCCTTACCGGATTTTTGATAAGAAGAAACTTCCTTTAAACGAAAAATACCGTAAACATGGAAAGTGGCGTCCCTGATTAGCCTGTGCGGACTGCACAGGCTAATCTGGGACGACAAGTAACGCACGTGCTTTAAGCCCAGTTTTCCCATAAAGAGGTTCATTTGATGGTTGTAGACACGTGTAGTACCAAGCTGGAGAAATGATTACTGCGAACTACGAAACATAAGTGTTATAAATGTTGTCATTGGAAGATTACGTATTGCTGTCGATGGTTAATGAAAGAAGAGGGTCAAATCTCTTAACTGAGATCCCAAGTAACTTAACTGAGAAAGCAGGTAGAGTTCACAAGTTTTCGCTACAGGAAAACTGCCCCAACACATGGCAGCCATGTATTTGAACAAAACACGATTATTTTCGAACTTAGACCAGATATTATAACAAAACCATTTTTTTTTTAATTTTCTCAGCAACTTTCATGATGATGATGATGAGTGGGTCAAACATGTGACTTGTATTTTTATTTTTTTTAATCTATGACATAAAGAAATTTGCAGCCACGTTTGTCACTGGACCGGAATAATACCTCGCTCGGAGAAATCATAAACACGAATATCCTGAGCAAGTTTTACGAAGATTTCACAAACAAATGTAACTTCTATAGGGTTGATTAAAAAAGGCCTAGAGTGGGACACCTCTTAAAGAAATCTGAATCTGGCAAAATCTAAATCTTAAAAAAAAAGTATTTTATAATATAAGATTTTTTTGTTTTACCCTTTGTAAGTTTACATTACTAACTATTTGCTAATTTGTATCCGTCATATTGCTCATTTTTGATTATGTTAGCGTTGATTTACTTTGTGAATATGTTTGAGTATAGAACATTTATATAAATTAAATTAATTTAAGCTGCAGTAGGAATCCAGTTTTTCATATAATCTGACCTAGTGATCTAAATATTGACCCGACGTTATTCTGTTTCGAACATATGCGAGAAATTACTGAAACAAATGTTCTGACCAAGTTTCATGAAGATTGAACAATAAATGCGGCCTCTAGATCATTCGGCTTGTAGATTATTCACAAGCTTTGAATTAACAATAAACACTGACCTAGTGACCTACTGTTTGACCCCACATAGCCAAATTTGAAATGTGTAAAGCGTTATTGTGGGAAATGTTCTGATTAAGTTGCATGATTATTCGATATACATGTGACCTCTATATTGTAAACAGATTTTTCTTTAATTTGAAAGAGTGACCTAGTTTTCGACCACAATAGACCCAGTTTTGAAATCGGCCGAAATATCATTTGAGCAAATGTTTTGACAAAATATCAAGACGATTTGGCAATGAACGTGTCCTCTCGAGTTTTCAAAACCTTTTTCTTTAAGTTGACCTACTTACCCAGTTTTTCACCCCACGTGACCCAGTTTAAAATACCGCTGAGATATCATTTGGGCAAATGTTCTGATCCACGTTCTTGAAGATTAAGCAATACATGCTTTTTCTTAGATTTTACCAAGTGACCTAGATTTTGACACCACGTTACACAGTTTCAAAATCGGCCTAAATATCATAGGGGCAAATGTTTTGACAAAGTTTCATGCATGAGGTCTGTAAAGTTTTTACAAAATGTTCTTTCATTTAATTTAAACATATGAATTTGTTCAGAATATTCTAAAAGACATGAACATGTCAAACAATGATGTAATCCATTCAAAAATGCTTGAGGTTTCTATAAAGGAATTTGCAATTTATATCAGGTAGTTATGGAGCTTATTGTAAAACGACCTATGACGAGGTTTCATGAAAATTGTGCAATACATGCGGCCTGTAAAGTGTAACTGTTGACGACGCACGACGAAAGGCGGACAAAAGGTGATCACAAAAGATCACTATGAGCACAGTGGGCTCAGGTGATTTAAACACTTAGCCCATAAAGGAAGTAGGTTATCTGGGTGTCTTACGAAAATAACCATAGNAGACTTAACCCTTTGAGCGCTGGAACCGGATTTTGAAGGCCTTTGCAAACAATTTGGATCCAGATGAGACGCCACAGAACGTGGCGTCTCATCAGGATCCAAACTGTTTGCTATTCTGATAGTATTCTTTGAAAAAAAATCGAAGAAAATGCTTATTTTAGAAATTTAGCAGACAACATTTTAGCAGACGACAAATTTCCCAGCATGCAAAGGGTTCATTTGAAAATTATTTTCTATTCAGTAAGGCTGAATAGGGACTTTGTAACGTAAGCGGTCTCCGAAAACGTTCATTTAAACAAAAAGATTTCCCCAAGTTTCCGAGAATGTCAATAATAAACGTAAATAATAATGCAAAACCAAGGGTATTTTAATAACATTGACAGACAGCAAACGTATATTTTTACATAAGCGTAATGCAATTTAAAATCCCGAAGCAAATCCATGACACAATTCTTGTTAGAGCGCATACACTAAGACACCACCTTTCACCAACAGAACAACACTATCAGCCCTTAAAACGATTTGTTTACAGTTTATAAATACTCTTATCAGATTAACAAACAAAAATCTGACTTTAATAATATGTTTTTATAACGACAAGCCGCCTTGTTCACGTGTTTATGTTAGGACGCGTGACATTTGACAACATGATAACTTACATTCTTGCCGCATTTGATCTAAAACGTTCACGTGACTTATCAAATATAAGTGTTTCTGATAGTGTACATGTAAGCACATATATTTTGTTGTATAAGGGTGTAATGATTACGTATCATCATCCTCATTCACATCGTCATCAACAGCAACAACAATATCATCATCACCATTATCATCATCATCATCACTACATCATCATCATCATCATCAACATCGTTGTCGTCGTCGTCCTCCTCCTTCTCCTCCTCCTCCTGGTCATCATCTTCATCATCATACTTATCTTCAAATTATTATAAATATTTTTGTAATAAATAATTGATAAATGGCGTGCGTGTATATGTCCAACATACATATTGGAATCACATTAAAGCATATATAAAAAAATATGGGCTTCCCTCTGTGCTTGGAACGTTTAAAGTTTCAGTTTACAATTGTTAATATTTTGTACGGAATCGATCCTTGACTTGAAAGTAAACAAAAACATGAACAATAATATTTAAAAAAGTTGGTGATTCCACTGGGGATTGAACCCAGGTCCTTCCGCGTGTTAAGCGGATGTGATAACCACTACACCATGGAATCAACTGACACGCTTGACTACTATAAATAACCGGGTTTGTTCGAGTAGGTCAGAGTTTATGTACTGGTCAACTCCGAGACTTCGCGACTACCTTATATGCTGACCTGACCCTGTGACCATTCAGGGAAAAACATTTTACTTTGAGCCAAAGTAGGTCAAATTTAAACCGACTGCCTTTGTATTCACCAAAAATATAATTTTAAGAAGAAGACCAGAGCGCGGTGGCCAATGAGACCTTATTGTGCACTGGTATTCATGTACATCTGTGGCTCGTCAGATAAATAATTTTGATGCCGAAAGATAAAGGAGCCATGAAGTATTATCTAAATACAAAATATAATTTAAAAAAAATCGATAACAATTTAAGTAACATATGTTGTTATATACCTCTTCGTATAATCCAATAATAGGTTGCCATTTGTTACACTTGACCTTTCAATATTTTACCGCTTTGGTGCTTGCTTCCAATACATACGGTCCGAGTTTAACCGAATATTTCATATAATTTCCGAGCCAAGCACAATCGATAGAATCTACATGATGTTAAAATAAGATCGTTTGCTGATCTGCATATAAACTATCCGCCGCCAGTGGGTATTCGTTTAGAAGAGACATCCTTTAAACGAAAAATTGCATTCAAGCCGAATGTATAGTCTCAGATAAGCCTGTGCGGACTGCCCAGGCAAATCCGGTATGAGACGTAACGCACATGCATTAAGCCCAGTTTTCCAAGAACGCGGATAATTTTTGGGCGAATTTCAAACTATTAACATATAGATGTTTACCTGAGCGTCGAACTCGGCAAGAAATCCCCAGCTAGTTCCCCTGAAACAAAAAAAAACAACACACACTTAAAAAATGTAGTATACATACACGTTAGCCAATTGTATAAATATAGATAACTCTTATCCAGCGGATAACTTTTGGTTATCTTCAATTTTATTATATCTTTTTTGAAGATAACCAAAAGTTATCTAATGGATAAGAGTTATCCATATTGATTTAATTGGCTACTGGCTGATCAATATTCCATTAAACATACATGTACAGGAAGTAAGAGCGGTAATACGTCGCACGGTAAAAGAACATGATTGTGTCCAAAGGTATGATCGATACTGATAAAGAATGATACGTGTGAACATTTCATTGTGAAATTATAAGTCTGAACAGTATTAATTAACAAAAACTCCATTGGCGTGCAATATCTTTTTGCATTTACAACAATTGACAGAAATGACGCATTCTGAAAATTCAGAAATTTGATTGTACTAGTTTTTTTTATGCAATACCATAATATAAGTTTAAATCAATTTATTTAAGTTGAAATGCTGAGAACGCTCCTCGGCTGAGGTTCGAACCCGGGACCTTTTCGGTTGAATGGCGGACACCCTATATTACACCACTGTAACCAAAGCATTATCTTTTCCTGTTTTCTCCGTTTTTTAATGTCAATCACATTCTTAAAATCCCGTAAAACTTGAAAACTAGGAGAACATTCTATGTGCTTTTCTTTACACGGTGATTTGTGAAAAAACAGGATCCAAGACAGACCACTTGTTTTTTTTTAGTTAAATTTCGCGCGCCAACGGCCTTTTTGCAGACGGTGTATGAAGACTATGAGCCTCGTTCTGGGAAAACGGGATTTAAACCCCCGATACACCGACTCCGTTCGTAGTACGTTCTGAAAAATGTGACAAAACGGGCTCGAACAGAACGTAGTGCGATCGGACCGGAATTACCTGTACGATGCCACACCGATCGAGTCCGTTTCTAGTCCGTCTGCATTTTCTTGACGTTTTTCAGTTGAGATATTGATTTGTGATTTTTAATTGCGGCAGCCTTTAGCCGCACTGCCAATTTGGCGGAATTATTTCTTGGAGGCATTACAAATGTTCGTCTGGTCGGCTCAAAGCGTGAAATATAAATGAGAACTGGCAGGAGCGTAGTCGGTTTTATAATCGCCGTGCAGAACGTGGCTGGAACTACGTCCTAAACGTACTAAGAACGTAGAAGGACGGAGTGAGAACTGCCTTTGAACGAGTTACCACTGCACAACGAATAAAAAAGAACTGCGTACGAACGTGATCGAACTGGTTGAGGACGGGCTCGGTCTGACTGGCAACGGTATACCTACGGGGACAATGGGAAAATTGACCCGATTTGAACTGGATACAGACGGACTGGCAACGGGATAGGACGGGATAGGAACGAGCTGCACGTAGCGCGAACTGTGTATGAACGTCATTCAATCATATTGTAGATTTTTGTCTGACCAAAACTACACGTTCAAGCAAGTTCACAGCCCGTTCTGCATTTTTTTTTCAGAACGTGGTCGAACTGTCTAAGAACGTGCTTGGTGTATGGGCTCCATAATAGGTACAGTCCGCACAGGCTTATCGGGTACGGCATTTTCCATCTTAACAGGATTTTCGCGAAAAAGAGACTTACTTTAAACGAAAAATTCCACAAAATCGAAAAGTGTCGTCCCGATTAGCCTGTACGCACATCCATTAGGCCAAGTTTTCCCCGAATGAGGCCAAAATATAATTCGTGAACAGTATTTTGAGTACTTACCAGTTTTTCAGACATCGTTTCTCCGCGACCACGGCCTGTTTCCAGATGGTGTCCTGTGACACCTGGTCACAATTGGAATACTCCGCCTCCCGGTGGTGCTTCCCGGAGTCGCCGGCTCCAGGCGGTGCAGCCTTCTTACCCGACTGACTGAAACGGAAATGATTTGAAAATTCATTATTGTATTTTAATGTTGCGTTCAATGGTATAACCGGTCAAATCGTTTAAGTCTGTTTTTCCTGATTTATATAGATTTCTGGGTTCTGACGAATCTTGTAGGTGAATACATGTACGCCTGTACGGTGTTTGCTGTTCTTATTTTTATATTTGCGCAAAATGAAAGCGTAAAAAACATGTATACAGCAATTTTTCGTTGGCAGCAAAGCTACTGCACTAATAACTTAAACAGCATCGTCTTCTTATCATCAGAAACAACATAGATTAAAACAATTATTGTATTCACTTTAAAGGGACTGTAAACCACGAATGACGAAAAAGGAAAAGTTCTAAAATACCGTATGTTCGCGATGTGAAATCGAAAGTACATCGCGAAAATAGGTGACATAACGATATACACACTATAAATAACGCAAGTAGATTGATCATTCTATATATAAAATATAAACAATTCACTACGCATGCACAATTTGCATTTCTGGGTTTACCACGTGACGTTGATGATCAATCTACTTACGTTATTGGTAGTTACCTGGTAGACATACCCAGTAAAAAAAATAAAAAAAATAAATAATTTTTTTTCAAGTAATGTTATATACCAGTCGTGATATTTTAATCAATATAAACTAATAATTGTAAAAAATACGGTATTTTAGAACTTTTCTTTTTTCGTCATTCGTGGTTTACAGTCCCTTAAAAGCATATTACAGCTCATCGTTAAAGCACATTCATATTATTATACATTCATACATGTGTGAAATAATGAGTTATTAATATATTAATATTTAGAGAGCAGGTATATTACATCATATTTAAATAATAAAATACAATGTAAACCATAAAACATGAACGACATATTGCGAACACGTAAAGTAACTTCTTTATAAATAGGTATGTTCATGTATCGCATAGAACTTCATTATGTAAAGTCATACAAACTATTCACTATGTGTTAATATATGCTTACATTTAACTACTATCACAATCTTAAACGATACTTACATATCAACATTCATCAATCATAGTCAAAACCAAATTTGAAAATGAACTCAAAAAGTTTCATATTAAGACTAATACTTATATACAGATTTACGAAAATATGAACACTGAAAAAAACTATCGCGCGTTTCAGGCCCGTTTCGTGCTCCGAATATTACCTTTATTAGATGCTTAAAGGTATAAGGAGGTTCATACGGAGAGAAAAACCAAGGGCGAGAGTTGCTGTAAAGTCTTGGAAGGCAAGTCTTTTACCACAAGGAAAGTCGAAAAATAAAGCACCGTTCAAGACGGATGCACTGGGCCAAAGCGCGCACAATGACGGTGCAACGCTTATCACTCCAAAGCAGTATACTAGAACTATCATTGGCGAACGTTCGCTGTAACTGAACGCACTACTGGTATATCGACTCATCCGTACCTGCTGTTTTCCACTTGTCGCGGCTAGATTCTTTATGGCCTCAGTAGTTTGATAAAGTGGCTGTGCGTATCAATGAATACCCAATTGTACACACACTGTGCACGGGTAGATATGGACGGGTAGCAACTAGACGAGTGTTTATGTGTTTGTTTTGTGTCGCTCGATGATTCGGGTGATCGATAACTGATTGATGTGACCGGTAGCGAGTAAAACATAAACCATATTCTTTTATATTGAAGCTATTATTTCGATATGTGATTTTGACTTTATTTGAGAAAGGCGATAAAGCTTGTAAGCAGTTATATAGTAGATGGTTAAAACGAACGACACTATACATCAAAACTGCGTAGGGATTAGTGTTAGTGTTTGCCCTAACATCAAAAGCGCTTTAATAACACGAAATGGCTAGCAAATTTAATTGTCAACACAACAGCCAGAATAATTGAGTCACTTTCTGGGAAAACGGGACTAAATGAATGTGCGTTAAGTGTCGTCCCAGATAAGTCTGTGCAGTCCGCACAGGCTCATCAGGGACGATACTTTCCGCATAAATCTAGATTTCCGCTAAGAAAAGTATTTCTTTAACGAAAAAATCCATAAAAGCGGAAAGTATCGTCCCTAATTAGCGTGTCAGTACTGCACATGCTAAACCGGGACGACACCTTACGCACATGCATTAAGCCTCAATTTCTCAGAGCGCGGCTCCATTACATATTCCGCTGGAGTAACACGTCAAAATAAGGCAATAACAAACAAAGTATTTTTTCTCAATGCAGAAACATATAGAATATAGAATACTCGAGTAAAATAATATTATTTTGTAATCAATTAATATTGACAATGCTTATAAATATTTGACTTCACTAAAAAGCCACCCAAACAATCGCACTACTTATGTACTTGTGAGCTGCTTCGTATTAAAAAAATTGTTCGATTATTGCGAAAGTTGTTTTAAGAAAAAAAAACATCAATTGAATAGCCCAAGATATTTTTTTCGATTAAACACACAGGGTATTTCTAGACAGTATTGTACCGACCTCTTTGGGAAATAACTAAACATCATCCCGCCTGTCGGTTTAATCTCCATGATTTGGTAGCACTGTATTTAAATATTTGACCCTTAACACTGATTTAAGCTCAAATCCTTCAGTTTTTTTCACAATAGAAAATAATGAACACACTTTATCACGAATGTTAACTTGTCTTAATTTATTAAAAATATGATCTCGATTAAATCCCTTCAAAATTACGATATAATGCTCTCTTTATTTTTCACCGTTCTGCTAAAACTGTTATAACATTCTATAATCTACGAATAGTCCACTAAAATTCCTCCATATCACGGTTGAGATCGATAACTATCGATTGATAACTTCCTATCATTCTCTCTACTTCTGTGCGACATTGCAAATATCACCGTAACTTATTAACAATTTTTCAATATTCCTCTCAAGCATACAACAAACGTTTTCAAATATTTATTTTGAATAATTTAAATTGAATGGGTTTGATATAACAGGTGATGTTGTGTTTATTGTGCGGACAGAACATAACTTAATAAGATTTTCAGATTTGGTTTCAGACTTTGCGCATCTTTAATTGATTAAAAATATTTTCATAATAAATATTGATACCGAACAATTGGATATACACGACATAATTATATGGTAATATAATTTAAGGGATATCCCGTTATCAAAAACATTCACAATACTTAAGGAAAACAAAATATTAAAAGTGGGAGAAAATTTTGTATATGGAAAAATGCGAAGTAGAGGAGGAAGTAACACGCAAAATAAAAGGAAACACAAAAAAGAAGAAAAAAAACACAACATTTTTATTAGAAGAAGAAGAGAAGAAGAAGTAGCAGAAAAAAACAAAATAAGTGGAAAAGAAGAATAACCAAGAAAGATTTTTTTGTGGTACTCAACTAAAACCACATGCACTATCAGTAATTAACAGTGTTACTGTAACGAATATAAAGCTAAATCTAGTTAGATGGTTTTCTCGTTTTCAGTGATTAATGGTTGCGTGTAACATAAATCGCCTATTAACCCTATTAACGCTATTGTTCCGCGCGAGACACCTTTATCACGGCACGATCAGAGGCGACAGTTCCAGGTAACTGATCGAGGCTGACAGGTTTATACGCGGGAAATTGTTCACGGGCGTCATCAATAATTCAGATCAATCGATAACTGCGGCCTGATCGGAAAGCCGCACTGGAACACACTATTGCTTTATATGGGTTCTATTGAACTACATGTACAATAAAAGAACATGTTGCGATTTTTAAGATACGTATTGAGGGAAATACACATAAAATTTAATGATAATTGAAGCCGCGTACTGGGAAAACCGGGCTTAATGCATGACTTCCTTAAAACTAAAATTAACATAAAAGCGGTAATTATTTCCCTGACAAGCCTGTGCGAAGTACAAATGCTAATCTGGGACGATGCTGTACCCTCATGCATTAAGCCCAGTGTTCCAAGAACGCGGCTCATTGAATGTATGATGGTTGCGTGTTCATCAACTCTCGATGCTGCAGTGGTAAGATACTGCTCATGCAATACAATAACCTTACGTGGTACGGTATTGTACTGTTTGGTACCGTACGGTACCATGGTATGGTGTATAATGAGGTGGTAAGGTAACCTACGGTAGGGTAAGATATGGTATGGTAAGGTACCCTTTGTTATGGTATACTTTGGAACGGTACGATATTTTATTATAAGGAACGGCATGGAATGGTTTATTATGGTTGATATACTATGGTAAGGTATGGTATGTTATTATATGGTAAGGTATGGTAAGGTATGGTATGGTAAGGTATGGTATGATGTGGTGCGGTGCGATGTGGTGTGATGTGGTATGATATGGTATGGTATGGTATGGTGCGTTGTGATGTGGTATGGTGTGGTATGGTGCGTTGTGATGTGGTATGATATGGTATGGTATGATATGGAACGGTACGGAATGGTTTTATATGGGTTGGTAAAATATGGTATGGAACGGTATGGTATGGTATAATATGATATGATATGATATGGTATGGTACGGAACGGAATGGTTTATTATGGTTGGTATAATATGGCATGATATGGTTAGGTTTGGTATGGTATGGTATGGTATGGTATGGTATGGTATGGTATGGTATGGTATGGTATGGTTGATAATTCAGGGTATGTCACGGTACGGTAATGTATGATAAGGTACCGTATGGTATTTGTGTTGCGTGGCGTACGGTATGGTTCTCCACTTTACGACAATACACGACACTGTAAAATTGTGTTATATTATCAATTTGTATTGGATATCTAAAAATGAATAAAACTCTAATGCGTGTGTATATTGTTCAAACTGACAATAATGATGACAAGAACGAAGGTAAAAATGAAGACGATGATGGCGATGCTGGTTTGAAGGATAAAACATGTACATCTTTCATAGTTACTTAAAAAAAAGGTAAACAATATAAGCAATACAAAGAAAGATTCAATACTTACGACGAGCGTTTACTGTGTAAACTCATTTTGGTGACAATATAAATTTATTCCGACGAAAATATAAATATAAACGTTATGAATTGTTTCAACTGGTTCACTAGACCTTCAAATGTATCTCACCATTTCGCGCGGTGTATTGTAATTATTTTTAGAAGTCATTAATTCCGACGAAAACCAAAACAAGTTAGGAAATTTGAACTTCGCTATACTTTCAATTGTATCGCACAATTTCGCCCATCATTTTCAGCGGAAACTACAGAAATGTAACATCTTTAACGATACACCATCAAAAGAACCAAACACTTTTCGCACATTATTTTCCAATCAAGCGGTGGTCAATTGCAGACAAATATATAACCAGTTGATCACCCCTAACGACCATCAACGTCCCTCAATCACTCATTAATTCATTGAAGATGCAGAAACCATGGATTAATTTCCATTTTCACTGATTAAACTGTCGGTTTTCTTGTCAGCAATTCTTCAGTCGTAAGTTGTTATCAATTTCGACTACTGCACGGTTTGTTTCCCAGTGCGACTGGAGTGTTTTATCGTGTGGTTTGTTTGACCATCCACCTTTATTGTCTTTTTAGAGTCGTTCTGAGATAGTTAGCGAATGATTGAAACTAATTAAGTTGCGATGCTCATTGGCAAACTAGTTTTGTTGCCGTGATACACATAGTTGGTAATATGTCACTTCAAAGAAAAATAAATATTGTATCGGTATATGAATGATGTGATTCGATGTAAAAATAATAATATTAAAATGAATTTAAAGAGCGATGCACACAACAACAACAACAAGAAGAATAAACATCAAATAAACACGCCTATCAACATTTGAGAGAAGATACTTTCTTTAAACGAAAAACACCATAAACAGCGGAAAGTGTCGTCCTTGGTAATCCTTTGCGGACTGCACAGGCTAATCTGGGACGACACTTTACGAACATGCATTAAGCCCACATTTCCATAGCGAGGCTCATGGAAAAAATACCCACAATGTTTAGGGTACGCTACTGTTCATTGTCAATGATGAAAACATCGTGGGAAGTAAATGACTCAAAAGAAAACTTTAACAAAAGGTACAAAGTTGGTAAACAGAAATCGCATTCGTTCGTTTATCGTGTAATGGTTAACCAGTATGTGAAAACCAAACATTCATATAGTTATTTCCTGTTACATCTTTGTACTTTCTTTCAATCACTTTCATTCTTCATATATACGTTTAGGTTTCGGAAATTGAAACGGTTTTGTTCGAGAACTTCACTGAAAGGAAATTGCCATATGCAGACTACAAAAACGGGATTTGCAACGAAAAGTGGGATTGTCAATAGCAGATAAAGGTAAAAAGGGATTTCATTAATGGCCGTATTGACGGTGGATTAGCAAACACTTACGCGTAAAAGTTGGAACACTTAAAAAAAACATGACTAATTTGAGCGAACGATCGTACACAACTTAACTCTTTCAGTGCTGGAACCGAATTTTGAAGGCCTTTGCAAACCTTTTGGATACAGATGAGACGCCACAGAACGTGGCGTCTCATCAGGATCCAAACTGTTTGCTATTCTGGTAGTATTCTTTGCAAACAAGAGGGCCATCAGGCCCTAAGGCGCTCACCTGAGAGCCAAAGGAAGACTATTCTGAAAAAATGCAAGCTGACCTACTGACCTAATTTTTGAGCTCATATGACCCAGTTTCAATCTCTGTCAAGATTTCATTGGGACAAATGTTCTTACCAAGTTCCATGAAGATTGGCCAATAAATGTGGCTAGTATAGCGTCAACAAGTTTTCATTATAGCCATATAAGGACAACTGACCGCCCCCCCGGCGGCCATGTTTTTCAACGAACAAGAACCATTTTAAAACTCAGCCGGGCTATTGTTAGAACAAATGTTCTGATCAAGTTTCATGAAGATTATAAATGTGACTTCTAGAGTGTTAACAAGGTTTTACTACATAGCCATATAAGGAAAAATGCCACTCCCCCTTGTGGCCATGTTTTTTTAACAGATCTCAACCATTTTCATACTCAGCCCAGATATCATTATAACAAATATTCTGACCAAGTTTCATGAGCATTGGACAAAAAATGTGACTTCTAGAGTGTTAACAAGGTTTTACTATAGCCATATAAGGAAAACTGCCACGCCCCCTGGCAGCCATGTTTTTCAACCAACCGGAGCCATTTTCGAACTCGTCCAAGATATTATTGGGACACATGTTCTGACCAAGTTTCAGACGGACGACGGACGACGCACGACGGACAAAAGGCGATCACAATAGCTCACCATGAGCACTTTGTGTTCAGGTGAGCTAAAAATGGAAGAAAATGCTAATTTTAGAAATTCAGCAGACGACATTTTAGCAGACGACAAATTTCCCAGCATGCAATGGGTTAACTCAATTAATTCTAATCAAGTAGACCAATCAGTTATTGTT
The DNA here is from genome assembly GCA_007657795.1 of Dreissena rostriformis. NCBI lineage: Eukaryota > Metazoa > Mollusca > Bivalvia > Myida > Dreissenidae > Dreissena > Dreissena rostriformis. The sequence continues at coordinate 247,090 of VMBQ01000395.1, read as the reverse complement.
ATTTTTATTTGGAAGAAAACAAGAAGCTTATGGTCTTTTATTATATTCGTAAAACTTAAAAGCGTTTTTTCCTTGGTATCAATAATGTAATAAAATATGAGCCACTTTCTGGGAAAACTGGACGTTATGCAGTCCGCACAGGCTAGTCAGGGACGACACTTTATTGAATGTAACGTTAAAAGGAAGTATGATCTAAGCGAAAATCCAGTTCCGGCGGAAAGTCTCGTCCTTGACTGCACAGGCTTATCTGGGACGACATTGTGCGCACATGCATTTAGACCAGTTTTTCCAGAACGCGGCTGATTTGACCAGTTTCCGAGCATATGTCAAATACTTAGTACCTTCCGAGATTACACATTACGTCATGTTGGTGGATTCAAATATAACTGTTATTATATATGATTTTTACATTTACCCATTTTCGATTGTAAAAAAACAAGTATACCAACTTCAGTTATGTACAAAATAACACTGTTCTGATACAATAATACACCGGTACCAACATGACATCTTTCCAGATCTATACGGATTTTTATTTGCGAATGAAGATGCTACTTAACCCGTATGAGGGATAACCACTGCTCATGTGCTAGGAGTAAAGCTACTTATTTCTGATCTTAACTTACACTCAAGGGAGATCATTAGACGGTGTCATTCGAATACAAGATTACTCTCCCCTGATAAAAACCCAGTTTGGTATAATAATTTTATTTAAAGCATTATTTTACCGCTAAAAAACAACACACAATTAATTAGATCTATAAATCATTTCTTTGAAATATATGTTATATGTGTGTATTGTAAGAAGTACAGCGAATTGTTTACATACAGTGTCATAAAAGAGATAACAAATAAACAATCCATGTGAATATTCTAAATCTTATTGGAACTTGATTGGATAATCGGTTCGTCTCCATCGATCAATTTCTGGTGTCTTGGAAGTGAAACGCTGTGCTTAGCGACTCGTTACTGTTAGCGCCGTAACTGTGAATAAAACACGAATTCGCTGTCAACAAATATCGCAGTCGGTAGACAAATACCCGATAGCGTGTCATTTGGGGGAATAAATTCATCCAGTGATATCAATGTTTGATCATTAAATCCCTTCTTCGTGAAATCTCATTGGGCCACAGTAAACAAACAAGCCTCGCTCTGAGACAAAGGGGCTAAATGCAAGTGCGTAACGTGTCATCCCCAGATAAGCATGTGCAGCCTAGACTGGATTTTCATTTAGAAGAGACTAATCTTAACATTTAATGCCTTAACAGCGGAAAGTGTCGTCCCTGATTTGGGGCGCTACTTAACGAACATGCATTAAGCCCAGTTTTCCCAGAGCGCGGCTCATATTTAAAGGTGTGCGCATTGATAATCATGAAGAACAGCAAATACCGGTGTATAAATAGAATTTGAGGCAGCAGAATATTTTTGGAAAGTTCTGCTATTTATTACTGTGAAGCTCCTGCAACTACTGATGATAATGATAACGTTAATATTGCTGCGGAAGATGATAACGCGGATGATATTGATGATGATGACGACGAAAATGATGTTGCTGATGATATTGGTGATAATGATGATGAAATGAATATAAAGTACAAAGTTACAAGAATACATTTGAAAAAAGATGAATCAATAAGACCTCGCTTGGTTCTAAATCAAAATATTAGGCGAATAAGACAATAAAAGGCGAATAAAATGACAGGAGTCGAAACAATATTTTGACTGACATCACGCATTTTTGCGAACAACTCATTCAGCCAAGATACCAGATAAACATATCACTTGGGTTATCTAAAGCCATGCTTATATATGAATAAACCTTGTCAAAAACCAATATCTACCTTCTGGTATACAATGAGCCCTTTTAAATCTACAAACATGCTACAATTTAACGAGATAGAGCTAATAGCGGCAATTTGTAATATGATAGTCGCCGATGTAGCAGATTTTCAATTAAACCTTAATTATAACCCGTAAATAGCTAAATAGAATATGAAACTTGCTCACTAAGAACAGATTTTCGAAAGGTTGAGGTAAACTAAAATGATTTTTGACAGCCTCTTATGTATTTTATTTATTTTTAATGTTGACAGTGAATATTGGCGTAATCCACGCATGCGACAATTCTCTTTTCTTTCGCATTCTTCTGTGGGAGAATACTGGAACCAATTACGTCATAATATGCAATGAATAACTTCACTTTGAGAGAAAGATTGTGTGTCTGAGGGAATATAAAATTATAACGTTACAAAAAAGAGCCTCACTCTGTGAAAACGGGATTGAATGCATGTGCGTAAAGTGCCGTCTAACAGGCTTATTTGACACGGCACTTTTCCGCTTTTATTGTATTTTTCGATTAAAAGTTGTTTCTTCCTAGTAGCGAAAATCCAGTTTTTAGGTGGAAAGTGTCATCCCTGATAAGCTTGTGCGTGCTGGGACGACACTTTACGCAGATGCATTAAACCCCGTTTTCCAAGAGCGAGGCTCAAATGTAAAATGCGATGAAATATTGTTTGAATGATTATGTTTTACTCAGCGTTTGGCTATTTTCTGGTATTGCTTATATATAAACAATTATGCTTTGCCTGCAATATAACTGTACATTATTTTAGTCTATACATATTCATATTCATAGTAATATTACCTATTCAATTAATATACAAGTGGAAATATTATCAAACATCTAGTTACGAAATGAAACATATTATAATTTCAATTATTTATATCATGTTAAATATGTATTTTTGGTAAAAATAAAATTGTGTTCTGTTCTGTTTTATAATATCGTTGAAAGAAAAAAGGAAACTGAATATTAAAACTACACGTCAAACACAACAAACTCCTTCTGCTGAAAAAACCCCCAGTTGAATAAATCCTTAGAAACCAAGATTAAACCGACATGCTCTTTTTAAAATGAACAAAAAAATAACATAGACAGAAATACTTCAAGGAAATAATATTGACATGGGCTTATAGGGTTACACGAGTTCATGTGTTTGTCATCAGCTGTAATGTTTGTTGTTATATACCGGTAGTTCAAACAAATGTTTTAAAAAATTCTAACAACAAAACCAGGAGTACCGCAGAGAGCGGCTCTATACACGAAGCCTGTGCAGGCAATGGTTATTACAGACGGAACAATATTATCAGCGATATGCGTTTGCTCACCATACACGAGTTGGCAAAGAGTAAATATACACAGCCTTTAATTACGAAATCTATTTAACGTTCTGTTTGCAAAATATTGTGTTGATTTTCAATTGCGTATTTACGAACAAATTAAACCTTTATTACATACCTTTTTCTTGTCTGTAACATATAACTTGAAGCCATTTTTGTTGTATATAAAAATCCAATTAAAACTTTACTCCAAATATATGAATCACAAATGTTTTCTTCTGAACATAAAAATAACGACTACATTAACAAGTCACACATTATACTATGTTTCAACAAGAAATAATCTTAAAGTGCCCTATACATTAATAAACGGTTTATAAGTACACTAACTAGCATAAAGACCCAATTAATCGATGTATGCCTGTTACCCACTAGTTTTTATAATATTTTAATATAATCCCGACTTTAATATTGTACGAGCCTTTATCTGCCTGAGAAATGCCGATACTAAATTAAATGCATTCAGCCTGTGTTGTGACGAGCCAGGGCGGATTCCACAGGGCCGTGATACACAATCGGTCTTATGAGATTAGCGGAGATTAAGAGATAATGGTAATCTTGTCAGAAAGGTATTTTATTTGGCTGCAGATTGGTACACTATTAAAGTGTGATTTTAATCCGTCTTTTTATCGCGCATAAAATGTAGGTTACGAATCAATAACAACATTAAAAATAAGATAAGTCAACGATCCGATTAAATTACAAGAAAACTGTACTTCGAAAGCATTTTTTTTTAATGAAAATAGATGTCGAGTTATCGTTGTTTACTGACCAATACACAAGAACTCGGAGTTTAGCTGTGCATGAACTGTTTAGTTCGAACACGATGTTAACTTAACACGCTTCAATAGAACGACAAATAGTTGCATGGGAACTGATTGATACTACACGACGAACATGCGGACATTATTTCGATTAAATACTGACTTTCTATAATGACCTTTCAGTCTGGCCGACTAGCTTAGTTGGTAGACCGCTGAACTGCAAATCCATGGTTTCGCTCCCCGGAGCGGCCACATAACTGGTGTGGTGATTTCTCGTGAAATCCTTTCTACGGCCATTGTCCACCTACCTTTGATTCAAGTAGGGAAGTTCTCAATTTCTTGCATATATGTATGTGCACTTAGTACGGTAAACCAGCTAGCCCTGGAAAAGGTGTGAGTTGGTTAACTGGTTAACTTCCTCCTCCTCCTCCTCATCCCCTCCTCCTCCTCATCATCATCATCTCCACCATCATCGCCAACCATGAGCTTTTATGCTATTTGATGATAATTTGATTTCGTTATTTCGTATTTAAATGTGTACCGGGTAATATGGATGTTCAAAATACTACAGTGCGTTTCATTACGAATATATTCCAATTTAACGCGAACGCACATGTTGACCAAATCGCGAACACACGTAAAAGAGAATGCACTTAGGTGTCGGACAACGAAGTTTGGTTGATGCAAAGTGCGGTGCTACAGGATAAAGTATCTTTAATCTCAAAGTTTCAGTCAGCCAAGTTCTAGGAAAACTGGGCTTAATGCATTTGCGTAAGCTGTCATACCAGATAAGCCTATGTTATTATCACAGGCTAATCAGGGACGATACTTCCCGCATATACTTGACTTATGTTTCAAAGAGCCTTCCTTTGAACGAAAAATTCGATAAAAGCGGAAAGTGTCGTCACTGATTAGCCTGTACGGACTGCACAGGCTAATCTGGCACGATACTTTACGCACATGAATTAAGCCCGGTTTTTCCAGAGCGCGGCTAAAATAAACACCGCGTCCCTGTGGTACGTTCGTTAAATCACTGCTGCTATCTTATGGCTTCCATAGAGCCGTTTTTCAAAGCGGCATTTTAATATCAATGAACGAATAATCTCGGTCGTCAGTACGCCATATTGAGCTAAATGGCCATTTTCACACATGAGCACGTCGTCTTATGGCTCTTTCAATGCTGCAGATTAATTTTGCATTTGATTTACAAATCGATATGAATGATGCGTGATATACCTTTTAAAATTATTTCGATCAATATATCACTAATTCGAGATGCGACCATAACATTCCGGAACTACATGTAATTCTGATAATTTACCGGGTATGTTGCCTACTATTTCTTATCGTACACAGTCAATAAATTGAGAAAATCGCCCCAATTCCATTTAAACATAGATCATCCCCTTAACTTATGTATATGAAACTCGCACTGGGGCAAATGATCACGTCGTCTTATGGCTCTTTCAATGCTGTGGATTATTTTCGCATTTGATTAACAAATCGATATGAATGATGCGTGATATAGAACACAACCTTTTATAATCATTTCGATCAATATGTCACTAATATTCGAGCTACGTCGATAACTCTCCGGAATAATTTCTGGTAATGAACCATGTACGTGTTGACAAGTACTTCCCATCCACAGTCAATGAATTGATGAAATCGTCCTGATTCTATTTAAACATAAATTATTTCCTTAACTTAAGTAAATGAATCTCGCTCTGGGAAAACGGGTTTTAATGCGTGTGCGTAAAGTGTCATCGCAGATTAGCCTGTGCATTCCACACGCTTTTATGGTCTTTTTTATTTAAAGGAAATCCCTTTTAAGCGGACGACACTTTACGCACATGCATTAAGCCCGATAATCCCACAGCGATGCTCAAATATTTTAAGTTATCACTGGACAACGAGCTAACTACATGTAGATATATTCCCCGAGAAGCAGAACTTTGGGGATAGAACAAACTTTAACAGACACACTGACATGAATAATGCATTTTTTTCCACGTATTTCCAAACGTTCGCATAATTATATCTTTAGTTATTTCATATTTGTATTTGTAACGGTGTCATTATTTTAGAGTCCAAAATCTCTGCTGCAAATTCCATCCAAAGGGAAGAAACTGTATCGTTTTTTATAACACATATTGTGTGGTAAGTTGCTGCCCATTAAATAATGTAGCAAAGGGAGGAAACTGTATCGTTTTTTATAACACTGATTGTGTGGTGAGTTACTGCCCATTAACTATTGTAGCATCAACATCTCGTATAGATTTGAAATATTTAATAACTCAAGAAACTAAAATATGTACATGATAGCTTCTTGATGAGTTATTTCAATATGTTATATATGTGTTTAAAACATTTCAACTTCTTAATTACAACAAATACATATTTTAACACCGCATAAACAGAAATGCCGCTTTGGTGCGTATCAACAGAGGTTGTATTTTACTTAAGAAAACAACAGCATAACACAACGTGAATATAAACTAGATTATATTTATTTCACAAATGTTTCAGAACATTACAGTATGAATGGCGGATATGTAATGACACACAATTAAACGGATAAAAGGAGCTTTTGGGCGGACGCACAGACAAGCGGGCGTTATGAGGGATACATAGAGATGTGGACATGAACACGGACAAACACACAGGCGAATGGTGAACATATGTGTCGCGTTCTGAGAAAACTGGGCATAATGCTTGTGCGTAAATTGTCATCCCAGATTAGCCTGTGCAGTTCGCACAGGCTAATCAGGGACGACAATTTCCGCTTTCATTGAATTTTTCGTTTAAATAATGTCTCTTCTTAGCGAAAATCCAGTTTAGGCGGAAAGTGTCGTCCCTGATTAGCCTGTGCGGACTGCACAGGCTAATCTGGGACGACATTTTACGCACATGCATTATGCCCAGTTTTCTCAGAAAACGACACATATCGGTGAGCGAACGGACTAACAAAAGGCGCCTTGCCAAATGCGGGATACGATTGAGAGTTATATATTGCCCATTCACACCGTCTGGTGAATCACATGTTAATAGAGGATATTTGTTGGATTCAGTGGAATATCGATTTTATTTCACGAGTGATCATAGAAAATAATATTTTCACGAGTGGCGCAGCCACGAGTGAAAAAATATTGTTTCTATGATCACGAGTGAATTAAAATCGATATTCCACCGNTGATTAAAATGCTCAACATGTCGATTTTAATTTGATAAGAGCCTAAAGATGATAAAGAATTGCTAAGTAATTACCGAATTACACATTTTATATTTAATTGAGGACCGAATTACAGTCCACTCCCATATTTACCCGAGAAACGAATTTTACATTCAGTTGGTGTGCGATTTGAAGGTGTAATTCAGATAGTTGAAAGTTATAAATGGAGTAACGGAAAAAGCAATAATAGTAAAAAGCAAATGGATATTAATAATATTTAATACTTTATTATAAATGCATTAAGCATCATCATCAACAAAAGCATACAAATTATATGAAATAAAAGAGGGAAATGTAAATGAACACGTACACAAAAATATTTAATGTACTTAAATGTAATAGAGTTATCCTTTATCACAATGTTTTCAATTGCTAAACATGTCGGAATTAATTTAAAAAGTGAATATAGATTACCGAATTACACATTCGTGAACTTATCGGGTAAATGTAATACTATGGAAACTGCTGTTAAATTGTATAGCACTTCCAAAGGTTAACATAACATGTAAGATGTAAAAGGTTTAAATAGTTTGACAATGTATGTAACAAGTGAACATTTACATGTACTTCAAGATTAAAATAGCATGAAATATGTGTAAGCGTAAATCCATTGTATAATTTTCTGATATTATACATATAATTTTTTGAAATTATACATTGTAAAATGTTATCTAAACACCTATTACGTATTGAATACCAGTTTTAACTTGAAAACGTACCACCACGTATTGCATAACAGTTTTTACTTGAAAAGTTATCACTACGTGTTAACATGCGACACACAAGAGATTCGCGGCGTACTTGTCAAGCAAAAGCAAGCTCAGTCCTTCTTTTTTCTTTTGATGGTCGTAGTCTTAGCATTGACCTTTCGCTTGAGCTGATTAGGTTTTTTACCATGAGTCTTTGGTGCGACTATGGTTGTTTGTGTGTCAGTTGAGGTTATGAGACCTTTTGAATCTAAAAGAGTCGTCCGGAACCTCTTGTAGTGTTTGTCTCTCTGTCCGTCCACTTACCCCTAAAAACAAATTCCAAAAGTTTATATTTTCTTTGCAACAACTGTTTTAACTCTAAATTTGATTTACTTGAAAACGAAAGTAGCCATTGCTACAACAACAACAATGACGCTTTGACAAAATGTAAATAAATGAAAAAATATTTATTCATTCTGAGTGTATTGGAATTAGTTTTTAGGGGTAAGGTGTTGCATATTCATGCATTATGTGACATGCCTCGTTGTTTTAAAGTAATAGGACGCGATTAAGTGGAGAAAACTCAAAAATATTGTTTAAACGTCTGTTCCACATTTATTCGGATGGACAAAAAAGCTTGACATATTGCTCGGTTATCGACCGACTGTGAGTAAACGGCTGGACAGATTTCTTTGAAGTAAATATTTTTTGAAAGGTTGTCCAATTGCCCATAAGGGGACCAATGGATGCCTTGGATTAAAGCTGTTTTGACATTGTTGCGGACCGCGTAGACAGGTCTATGATAAATTCTAGTTAATGACCTTGAATATATTCTAATATCAGAGGGTGGGGATTTTTTTTTCATGGCTCTTTGTCAATTTTTCTCTCATTAAACAACGGTACGTTACTTCCACCTGTGGAGGCAATGTTTACATTTTTTTACTTGACGTGCTAGCCAAAATGACGTCACGAACCACGTGGTATGGCCACACTGTAGAATGTATTTCCAAACCAGCTTTTCGTATTTTTTTTTATTCTGATTACGCACTTTATGACGTATCTCGTGTGACGTAATTTCTGTGACGAAAATCACTAGTTTAAGCTAGATTCTCCGGATTAAGACGGATTTTTTTTAAACATTACAATATGTCATATATGAATATGGGATGACGTTAACGGAATATATAGTGCCAATGTGTATAAGAACATGACATTAATTTATGATCAAAACAAATAAAAAAAGATAGTGCTCATCTAATGTATGATGCAATTTGCTGCATGCAATGGAAATCAACATGGAAATATTGAAATATGCATTATGCTGTCACAAATCTTTGGTTTTCATCAATTCTTAAAAATCACATTCACTGCACCAGTACACAATCCACATGGACTGTGAACAACCTGCAAGTCAGTAAATTTTCATATTTTGTTTTGTTCAATGTCTGCTCAGGTCAGAATGTTAATAAGAGGATGACACTGTGCATGTAGAGCAATTATTGTGAATTATGTTGTTCTGGTCAATGCTCAAGCTCTCACTGTGGGGATCGAACTCGTTACCTCCAGCCTAGCGATTGGGAGGTAACGAGTTCGATCAGTGGGAGCGTTCTTTAAATCTCCTCCAAAGACCCCAAGAACTGGTTCTACTAGTCACAAGAAACGGACTCGTGAGCGTTTCAAATAAGCCTAAGGCTTTCGATGCAATTGAGCTAAAATAAATAGGTTTTAACTAAACTAATGCCTAAGCTGCGATAGCTGTTGAGTATCATGATGTGTTTATGACCAGTAACCTGAAATACTTGTTGGTTGCACATCCTGCTTTCAGAAGTAAGGCGATTAATGTCTTTCTACCATAATGGTTTACATGTCTTCTTGTTAATCCAACAATTGTACTCATGGTTTTTGCTATCTGGCAAAGTTTGTTGTTACGAATTGGCTGATTCACGAACCAGATTTTTTCCTCCGCTTTGGCTCTTTAATTGGGCCTTATGTAAAACCTACTGTCAGGACGCAGACGTAGGTGTGGGCGTCTGCTGTCATTACCTAGATAGCGTTTCACTGGAAACCTCTCATATCATGCAAGGGCATTGTTTTCTTCAATCTATTGAAAAATGTTGACTACATTGTGTTTACAAAAAATATGTATTAAACTTTACAAACGATTTGTCAATTTGATGATAGCATACATATTTAAATAACCTTGTTATTCATCATTGCATTAAAAGTATAATTTAAACATACTTTGCAACATAACAGACATGTTTACAGAAACATATGAACCTATCAGTACTTAACACAAACTTTATTTAATACCTTGTTTCTCAAAGATTGTGTTCTTCAACATTCTTGCTTCAAAAGCTCAAGAGAAATCAGCTGTTTGCATTAAAATGTGAACATTCCTTTACCAAGGAGCCCTTTCTTGTAAAGAATATCAATCTCTCGTGGCGTAAATGGATCGCTTGACTGTGTTGCACAGTCCACTTTCTTTCAAGTCCACGGCCTTGACCCTCAGAACATTTTTGAAATGCCTAAATCGCTGATCACTCATAAATGTCAACTCCATAGTTTTTGGTACACAGGCGTCTCTTAATGCTACTTTGAATTTCCTTTAAAGTGATCGGCCTCAGGCCTTTTTTTCATTTTGGAATTTTTGACGCTCAAAGAGTATCTTGCCATACATTTGATCACAATCTGTCTGTTCATCTGCCACCGCAAACCATTCCCGGAAATGTACATCACATGCCGTTTTTGTTCGATGTTGTCATTTTGAATTTTTGTTGCTGTCAACAAAGTCATACGTATCCTTATTGGTAATTGTATGCCTCTCTAAGGTCTCATTACAATGTATTTTTGAATCGAGATCCATTTAACAATTTGCTAACGATTCTAGCGTTGTATCTGACGCCGCCATGTTAACTAGTGAATACGTCAAGAGTCGCGCAATCCGATTCTTTTCAGATATTTAATAAATTATATTACACTCTACAAAAACATATAGGCCCGCCAGATATAATTAACGACCCTCTCGCGACGTCAATTTGTAGCTATTTATAGTAAAGATATGTATTTTAGTTTATATACGCACATTGCTTAATGCAAACGCTATGATATGAACACCTGTCAAAAACCATGGCAAAAAAAATAATAGCCGTATTAACAGGGTGCAGGATCAACGGGTTTCACAGAGGTTTACACACGGGCTTGACAGAATGTCAACACACCGTTAAGAACTTTATTTTTGCAAATATCTCAAGTTATTGAAATACATTTGCAAAATTCTTAAGTACATAAAAGACAGTTTCTCTTGCAGTTATTTAATAATACATCCTTGAATACGTCTGAAATCGGTGCCACGATTTCACGTTGTGTGCAGCATAATCGTGTACATAGACGTTGTACACATCGAATTTTTAGCCAAGAAAACATGCTTATTAAATGAAGTAATTCTGATGTATTTCACATTGCCATTAGCAGCATAAAAACTGTCTTTTATGCACTAGTTGAAATGAAAAACAGCACCACTTACCGGTGTGTTAACATTCATGAACGTTAAACTGTGAACCCACAAAGTCACGTGTTCCTGCACCCTGTAAATGGTCTCGTCGACATGGCACATCAATTGTTAGTGATTGTTAACCTGCAGATACAAAAATAGGTCATTTAGATTCCTATTAATGAATTCTCATTATATAAGAACGAAGGCTGCCACCAACTCTCTATATAAGAATCCGATATAATTGTGATCATCATATGACTGACTGTCTCTAAGACTTGGCATTTAGACAGAGAATGTACTAACATATGCGCCGCGCTCTGGGAAAACGTCGCTTAATGCAGTCCGCAAAGGCTTATCAGGGACGACACTTTCCGCTTATATGGATTTTTTTCATTTAAATAAAGTCTCTTTTAAACGACAATCCTGTCTAGGCGCAAAGTGCCGTCCATGATTAGACTGTTCGGAAGGCACAGGCTTATCTGGGAAGACACTTTACGCACATGCTTTAAGCCCCGTTTTACCTGAGCGCAGCTCATAAAGTTACTACATTAAATCGATTCCATTACTAGTTAATGTTGGTGTTGCAATGGCGTAATGTGTAAGGTGTCGGATTTTTGAACAAGAGGTCCTGGGTTCGATATCCACTCAGGCATCGATCCCAAGACCTTTCCAAAGTACTGACTTTTCACATAACGTGACTCGAGATTGTCTCCTTCGTTTCAATATCAAGCTCAAATAAATACATTTGAACTATACTAAACTTAACTATAGTATTTTATACAAGGAATGTAGATACGGATTGAATCCAGTGTAAACGACGTGACTTTCACTTGATTCTATTCAATAAAAAATCTTTAAGGCTGTCTAGTAATCACATAATGAATCCAGATATAAACGTGAACCTCATAATATGAGAGTTATTTGATTGCATTTTATATCAGAGACTGTAAGACTAGACATTTAGACAAAACCGAATCCTGTCATAAAAGCTAAGGTCGCGGCCATTATTTGGATTAATTTAATCATGCCAAAACGGACATTTCGTCGGCGAATTATGCAATTTTCACATAAAGTATGAAATTGATAAAGTCATTTATTCCCAGAGAAGCGAGAAACCCATTATCTCTAATATTGTTAAGTGCATGTTAGAGTACATTTTCAGAAATTACGCAAATGTGTAAAGGGCATGTTTGCCGTGAAACACTAATTGTCGCGCCACGTAACACCGCATGTGCGTGCCGCCACATAAACACGTGAAACAGTTCGTATATGCGGTGAATTTCTACGTAGATATGAGATCACGCGTATGAAGCAAAAAGGAGAGCCGTACTTCGGGCGCACAAACAATGCAGTATAAGTACGATATATACTGTTCGTTAACGAACTATATATGATATAGCCAATGTTTGTGTTCTTCCGTGTATCTGTCCTCGCGTCAGGTGATTTTTTTACTCATTTCTCTACGTTTGTTTCATACATTAAATGTTAACTAATTAAATAAAAATTGTTGCAAATGTAACTGTTTATTTCTAACCCAAGTCTATGGTGTATTAGAGTACATTGAAACATCATGGCGATTGAAACGCGAGCTTATAGATGTAAGCAGGAGGCAGGTGGGAGAANGGTCGAAACACATGTTCACAAGCTATGAACTCAATATTTAATGAATATTTTACCGACAGTTCATAGTTACATAATATGTTGCAAACGTTGAAACTAGTAGGTATATGTAATATTTACTCATTATTATTCATTTCAAATCTTACCAAGCAAGTTTTGAAAAAAAAAATCAATAGACGAAACGATTTTTCCGGCTGTGTCCGAAAATGCAAGACACGCCGAGAGATAGCTCCATATACGGCAAAAAAGGCAGACATTAAAGATTACGATGAAGTTCAAATAAGTAGACGTGATTTGTGAATTCTGAGCTGTTTTTGTATGCTCATAATCTACGCAACCGACCGCATATTAATGTAGTTATGATGGTAGTAGTGGTGATGGTAGTAGTGGTGATGGTAGTAGTGGTGATGAAGATGCTCCTACTGATGTTGCTTCTCATAATTAGTATAGTTATGATAGTGGTAGTGGTGGTTCTAGTGGTGGTGAAGATGATGATGACCATGAGGAGGAGAAAGAGGAAGAAGTTGGTGATTATTTTGATGACGACGATTACTGTATTGGGGTTGACTACTCTGTAGTCAATAGTAACAATGCATAATGAACGCCAATATTCCATAAACACGTAATTTTCATGATAACGAACCTGTTCCACATTCCCGTTCATTACTACTATATCTCTAAGTTCCGTTCAGGAATTTATCGAAGATTCCAAGGCGATCAGACATCCATATCTCTAGCAAGAGTCTTTGTACAAATATCAAAACCCGATAAATTATTACCATGGTAACGGGAAGTGTTGACAGACTTCTTCAGAGACGCTATTGGTTTTCAGACTCCGACAATAATATTGTCAACCAGTAACCACGTGTAAACGGGTGTTGTTTGCGTTTGTGCTAATCATTGCTACAGACTAACACAATATTAACTTTATAGGAAGCATGTGTTGATTTTATTATTACGTGTGTGATATCGCTGGAATTTTCTGACGTGTTTGTCCGCATATAGATAATTACATTTTTGGTGATGACTATATAGTATAATAACAATTTGATAACTGGATTAGGTACCTTCCTGGATATATTTTCGTACACGCTAAGGTGAACGGGGACTTCGACAGAAACTATGTCAACTATGCAGTAAGGTAAGTGACATTGTCGTGTTTATAATTGGTATAGTAATTGTATAAAAACACACATCAGTATGCTCAGTGTAAATGAAACACCATCAAAAAAGGCCATTTTTTATAAAACATAAATCAAATTCTTGTTGCAATGGCTAGTTCTACGGCTGATCGTCACCATCGAACGTGACTTTTGAAAAACGTCTTTCACAGAGCAAACCTGTTTGCATGTTAGGAAACGAATAAAAAGAAAGCAATTCAAAGAGAAAACATGTAGAAAACGATGAAAACAGGGAAATCAGGGGAAACAGTAAGAACAGGGCACTGTGTGAAATCCTATGAGAATCGATTGTATTGGAGTGTTTTATATAATGTCATTTTACACTGAAAAAGCTATATGCTCTGACATTGTTACACCCCCGTGTTACTTTCTCCAGTTTCGCCTTTCAAAATCAGGCATTTCACCTGAATACTGAACCTGAATATGGAGAGTGCTCGAAAAAAAAATCGCAAAAAAAACTACAAAATACAACAACAACATAGCACACAAACATACCATTTGTTTCACATTTCAAGCAAGTATCTACTAAAATGCAAGGGGACATTCATTCAAACATGAGAAAGAGCCACTAAGGCATGTCTTAGATTGCTTAATGCTGTTTATCAGAAGAGGAAAGAAACCATTTAGTAACCTGCGTTGCTTCCGAATGGACTTACAATACTGGCATACACAAAATAGGTTAACCCTTTGAGCGCTGGAACCGGATTTTGAAGGCCTTTGCAAACAGTTTGGATCCAGATGAGACGCCACAGAACGTGGCGTCTCATCAGGATCCAAACTGTTTGCTATTCTGATAGTGGTCTTTGAAAAAAAGTGAAGAAAATGATGATCTAAGAAATTCAGCAGACAACATTTTAGCAGACGACAAATTTCCCAGCATGCAAAGGGTTAATGATATTAGGCTTTGCGAATACAAACGCTTGGAGATAAATGAAGCACTGCTCCCGTCATTCGAAATTAATTAGTAATATAAGAAGTTTACTAGGCATAGGTTTTATAAATGAGCCTCGCTCTGTGAAAAGGGGGGTGGATGCAAGTGTGTAAAGTGTCTGCCCAGATGAGCCTGTGTAATCAGGGACGACACTTTCCGCCTTAACTGGATTTTTGCTAAAAAGAAACTTTATTTAAACGAAAACTATTATACAATTGGAAAGTGTCGTTGATATTGTCGATAGTGTGGACTGCAAAGGCTAATCTGGGACGATACTTTACGCACATGCATTAAATCCCGTTTTCACAGAGCGCGACTCAAATGCATAAGATGGCGACTAGATAATGTAAATGGATGCAGAACAGACATTATCAGCAGTTACATCACCATATCGTGTGGTCAGTTACGACATTCAAAAACACTGTAAATTATCAACTCGAAGATTTTAACTCTCAATGAATATTCAAAACCTGTCAGTTACTATTAACTCATCAAAAACAATTTTTAATATGGATGTGAAAGAAAATAAATAAAACGTACTAGTAATTAAAATAAAAACAATTCAGTAATGGAATTTTGAAGGAAACTAATGAATATCTAATACACTCGATACGATGTTCTTACGGCGACCTAAGACGTTCTGGCGTTCTGCGCGTCCTCACTTTATACGTCCCTCGCGACCTTACCGCGTTCTTACGGCGACCAAAGCCGACCATACGGCGTCCTTGGCGTTCTTACTGCGTTCTTATTGCGACCATGGCGTCCCCGCAGCGGCGACCACACGGCGACATACCTTGCAGTCAATGATCATTTTCTGTGGGTTTGAGCGGCGACCACACGACGTCCATGGCGACCTTACATCGACCCTACAACGTCCCTACTACGACTATTACGTCTCTACGGCGTCCCTACGACGTCCTTAACAGAACGCCGTAAAAACGCCGGACTTCGGCGACCACTTTGAACATGTTCAAAGTGGTCGCCGTGGGCTCGCGTCCTGAGCAATTTTCGGCGTCCTCACTGCGTCTTCTTGTGTCCTTACTGCGTCCCTCCGGCGTCTGTGGCGTCCTCACTGCGACCTGGGTCGCCGTAAGGACGCAATAAGGACGCCAGTCCGGTGTGACGGGGGTATAAAGTAGTGATGGTCAGCAATCAAACATCTGTTCTCCCACATTTAAGTTCACAAATATATTTGTTTTCAATTCAAGAGTCACGATTGCATAATTGTCAGTTAAATGTAACAGATTTTATGTCAATATATTATGTCCTTATACAAGTACAACGTGTATATCGATCTGTTAATTGAGAACATGTTGCAATTAACAGTCTAATGTTGCATAGGCAATGCAATGTTTGATAAGCAACACAGTGTTTTATAAGTCACACAATTTGATCTCTAACCCAGATTTTGACCTATATCGACCTTTGTTAATGTCCAATGAAATGTTGAAACAAATTCCCGATAAAAGGCCCGATTGAATAAATGTCAGGTATTAAGTGATTAAGTGAACTACATGAAATCTATCTTGTGGTGTATAGCGTAAAGAATGGTTCAAATGTTCATACGACACATAGCCAACGTTTTTGTTTTTCAGACGTAAACGGTAAACGTGTAGGTAAAGGCGTTGAGCTAAGAATTACTTGTTCGTGATGCATACAATTAATTCTGTATTTGTGTTTTTCCCTATGAAACCTTACTGAGATATACGCACACAATTCACGTATTTGATTTTATCTCACAGCTAAATTAATTAACAGAAGAAAACTCTGTTTGTTGGATAAACTTGTGATTTATATGCCTACCAGACTTTATTCAGTTCCTGCATGTACATAGCGGGCTACTTTTTTGGGCCTTTCATTCTGGTTAAAGGTCAAACGCAGTTAAGACTTGAAGACGATTTAAATCGTTAAATTGGATTAATATCCTAATTAATTTGAATTTGAAAATATGTACACGAATTGAATGTATTCAGTTCAAATCAATGTACCGTATACGATAAATTGCCGTAAGTTATCAATCCATAACAGCGTTTCAGTATTGTTTTTAAAGCTCCATTAACACTCAAACTCAACGAATATTTCGTAAAAGATTTCGTAAAATTAAGGTTACCCATAAACAATTAGTGTTCCTTATAGCAAAAGCCAAAATTTAAACGCTTGTTGTGGTCCGGTAACATAGATTTACAAGATACAACATGCTCTCTTTTATTTTTTTGTGACACAATATATTCCATTTTAATTTCCCACAACGATATCTATTCTTAAGACACACGAACACTTAATTGGTACATGAACATGTGTTGAATATATTCGTTGATTGACGGATTGAGAACACCGTCAGTGAACTGTGGACCTTTGTAAAATGGACCTTTTCACATTTTGGTAAATTGACAAAATGGAAAATGTTTTACATTTGCACATTTTCGTTGTAGTTATGATATTTGCGAGGAAACAGTAATACTGAACATTTACCATGCTCTAAAATATCCATTATATGCATCTTTTGACGATTTAAAACCCTGAAAATAATACAGCGTTACAAACGCGAAACGATTGAATAATTTGGAGAGTTCTAATTTTATCATTATATTTTGTGACATTACGAAGATTACATATAAAATGTATAAAGTACACCACTCACTGCATGAGCACGGATGGCCGAGTGGTTTAAGTGCTATTCTTTTACTCCAATGTCAGTGGTTTGAGCCCAGTTGAGGATTACCTTTGATTACCTTTTTGTCCCCTACCGGTTTAAACGAAGGCAAAGTCATGTTTCATCTGGAAGCGACATGTTTCCTCAATATAACTCCTACATGATATGTCTCGACACGAATATATGATTCCGGTTGAGTTACCGAAGGATTACAACAGGTAACGCGCTCTTGGAAAACAGGCCTTAATGCATGTTCGTAAAGTGTCGTCCCAGATTAGCCTGTTCAGTCCACACAGGCTAATCAGGGACGACTCTTTCCCTTAGACTGGATTTCAGTTTAGAAGATACTCTCTTAAAATGAAAAAAAAAATCAATAAAAGCGGAAAGTGTCGTCCCTGATCTGGGACGATACTTTACGCACATGAATTAAGCTCCGTTTTCCCAGAGTGCGACTCAAAAAGTCACACTTACACTCCAAGAGACAGACAGCCAATTAATTGTATTAAACCAAACAGGAAGAAGTTCAAACTATATACCAGTTAATCATTAATATTTATTTGGCGTTTAACATAAGAGTTCATTTTCTCTAGTTGAGTTCTTATATTTAATCATTCCAGCAATCTAGGCGATCTTATGGGATCATTTGTGTTGTGTTCTGAGAAAACTGGACAAAATGCATGTGCGTATATGTCATCCCAGATTAGCCTGTGCAGTCCGCACAGGCTAATCAGGGACGACAATTTCCGCTTTTTTGGATTTTTTCGTTTAAATGATGTCTCTTCTTAGCGAAAAAATCCAGTTAAGGCGGAAAGTGTCGTCCCAGATTAGCCTGTGATTATAATGCCTTTTCCTGCTTATATGAGTCGCGTTCTGAGAAAACTGGGCATAATGCATGTGCGTAAAGTGTCGTCCCATATTAGCCTGTGCAGTCCGCACAGGCTAATCAGGGACGACACTTTCCGCTTTTATGACATTTTTCGTTTAAATGAAGTCTCTTCTTAGCAAAAATCCAATTTAGGCGAAAAGTGTCGTCAACAGGGTTGATAGCAGTCAATGTTTGTAGGTAGGTCATTTTACTCGGAATCCACTAGTAATCTTTTTTTTTTGTAAAATAGAATCAGATTCCACAAAACATAACATTTGATACCAAGATGTAATATATTTAAGACACACAAAACAACAAATACAAAAATTACACATATTAAAAAAAATATTAAGCGCAAGTGCTCAAAATTTACACAACAGAAATCATACAACATATTCATTCCCGCTAAAATGCAGCTTTGTATCGATAATATTTCATTATTTCTTTAAAAATGGGGGCATAGAGGTATGATAAACCGTAAAAAAGGTTACTGCCCCGTCGTTGTTAAATATACCAGGCTCGGCACGAATGAAACAAAGTCTTTGCAAGCCCCGCCGTTCTTTTGTTTTAAGCCTCAAATGGTATATTACACAATAATAAGGTAGTAACCTCTTATTTTCTTCATATAAGTGCTTATGATAATACATTATTTAAATTGTATATGACGCACTTTTAAAATATGAGTATATTTGTAATCAGATATAATGCCATACATTTACACGTCATATACACTTAATTACCATGTAGAGAATAGTAGGTTAGTGTGGAATACGTATAATCCTTACTCTGTGAAAAAGGGGTTTAATGCATGTGCGTAAAGTGTAGTCCCAGATTAGCCTGAGCATTCTGCACAGGCTAATCAGGGACGACGCTTTCCGCCGGTACTAGATTTTTGCTAAGAAAACGAAAAATACCATAAACGCGGAAAGTGTCGTCCCTGATTAGCCTTTGCGGACTGCACAGGCAAATCTAGGACGACACTTTACGCACATGCATTAAACATCCTTTTCACAGAGCGTGGCTCATATAATCCCTACATTCATTTAGCGAGGATTAAGACAATCTGAAATACTAGCAAAAAAAATAGCAGTACAATGTACACTCAAGTTTTCCAATATAAAATGTATGTCTATATTACCACATGTATTTTCTGTGCGTATTTTCCGATCATTTACGCGAATACGCAACATCAGGGCATCGTCGTCGACATATAAAATTATACATTTTTCATCATTTGGATCATTTTATGTGTGCAGATATGTATCTTCACACATTGTGAAGAATATGATATAATTTATCATATGAAATGGTGATGGAAAATGGGACAAGCATAAAGATTTTATGAGCCTCGTTCTGGCAAAATGGGCTTAATGCATGTGCGTAAAGCGTCATCCCAGATTAGACTGTGAAGTCCGCACAGGCTTATCAGGGACAACACTTTCCGCCTTACCTGGATTTTCGTTTAGAAGAGACTTCTTTTAAACAAAAATTCTTTAAAACCCAAAAGTGTCGTCCCATATTAACCTGTGCGGACTGCACAGGCTTATCGGACATGACTCTTTGCGCACATGCAGAAAGCCTAGTTTTTCCAGAACGAGTCTCATATAAACTGTACGCATGTCCAAGTTTTCCTTCACCATTTAATTCAGTCTGAAAGCCCCTGGGTCAAAACTGCGTCGTTTTGCACTGGCGGCAAGCAGATGTATCACACGGTACTCTACGCTGACGCAAATGAACATTTCATGAATTGCACCATCTATCTTCCACTGTCGGGGACCGCATTCAATCAGTGGAGTTATGTCCCATTAATCACAGATAATGGACTTCGGGGGCAACCGGTTTTCTAATTTATCTGTTGGTCAACAATTATTTGAGCCTCGTTCTGGGATAACGTATGAGAGTTAAGTGCCGTCCTTTTCAGTTGTGTGCACTATTGTGATATTCAGTGTGGATGAAGAACATATTGGTTTCTCATCTCAACAAATAGCTCGAGCTGTGTAATTCCATGAAAGAATTTATCCACCAGTACAATCATGTTGCTAAATGACACGTGCTTATTGCTTGATGCCAATAGAATATTTCTTATTGACAACTCCATGTTGACATATGACAACTTGCATTTGAATTATGTAACATTACAATTGTATTTTTGCCGTCATAACAAATGTTTAAATACATGTCCCTCATTTGTTTTTCCTTAATAAAACGATTGAATTAACGTTTATTAACGTTTATTTACATTTTAAAAGGGTTTGAAAATAGAAAATAATAAATGCTTTAATCATTCGTGAATTAAAATCGATAATCTACATCAAACAAATTCATCTATATATTATTTTCAAAGAAAATGTTAGTTGAATGAAATATGGTTTTTAAGATGAAAGTAATTACATATGTAAACAATAAAAAAGCGTCATGTTCTCGTATATTACATTTTCGTAGTTGGGCAATTTTAAAGATTGACAATAATATAGAATAATTTTGTGCAGAGAACAGTTTGGATGTTTACCAATTTCACAGAAACCTACTCAGTAATTGTTCTATAAAAAAAATATTTTCGGAATGGCGCATGTAAGTGTTTTATTGATTTTTTACCAGATAGATATCACCGGTTTTGTAACCGGAACCACAATTCATCCGTGCATGGACACGTCATCGATGAAACAATCTATTACGCGTAACACTTGTCAGCATATTCCACTGTGTCACGACTTGCCCGCACGATCACATTTGCACATTGGTATTTAAGGTTCTTGATGGTCAGTGACCCTTGCAGTGGGATACGTTGAGCCTCGTAGTGGGATAAGTCGAGCCTTGTAGTGGGATAAGTCGAGCCTTGTAGTTGGATAAGTCGAGCCTTGTAGTGGGATAAGTCGAGCCTTGTAGTGGGATAAGTCGAGCCTTGTAATGGGATAAGTCGAGCCTTGTAGTGGGATAAGTCGAGCCTTGTAATGGGATAAGTCGAGCCTTGTAGTGGGATAAGTCGAGCCTTGTAGT
>VMBQ01000395.1:165491-225041 GCA_007657795.1 Dreissena rostriformis | reverse complement strand
ATGCACAGCTGTGCATTGGGTGTCATCAGATGTTTAAAACAGAAATGCAAAGCTGCGCATCGGGTATTCGGCAGAAGTTTAAAATAGAAATGCACAGCTGTGCATTGGGTGTTAATCAGATGTTTAAAATAGAAATGCACAGCTGTGCATTGGATGTTCGTCAGATGTTTAAAATACAAATGCACAGCTGTGCATTGGGTGTTCATCAGATGTTTAAAATAAAAATGCACAGATATGCATTGGGTGTTCGTCAGATGTTTAAAATAGAAATGCATAGCTGTGCATTAGGTGTTCGCCAGATGTTTAAAATTTAAATGCACAGCTGTGCATTGGGTGTTCATCAGATGTTTAATATATAAATCCTTTTCACAGAGCGAGGCTCATATAATCCCTACCTTCATTTAGCGAGGATTAAGACAATCTGAAATACTAGCAAAAACAAAAATAGCAGTACAATGTACACTCAAGTTTTCCAATATAAAATGTATGTCTATATTACCACATGTATTTTCTGTGCGTATTTTCCGATCATTTACGCGAATACGCAACATCAGGGCATCGTCGTCGACATATAAAATTATACATTTTTCATCATTTGGATCATTTTATGTGTGCAGATATGTATCTTCACACATTGTGAAGAATATGATATAATTTATCATATGAAATGGTGATGGAAAATGGGACAAGCATAAAGATTTTATGAGCCTCGTTCTGGCAAAATGGGCTTAATGCATGTGCGTAAAGCGTCATCCCAGATTAGACTGTGAAGTCCGCACAGGCTTATCAGGGACAACACTTTCCGCCTTACCTGGATTTTCGTTTAGAAGAGACTTCTTTTAAACAAAAATTCTTTAAAACCCAAAAGTGTCGTCCCATATTAACCTGTGCGGACTGCACAGGCTTATCGGACATGACTCTTTGCGCACATGCAGAAAGCCTAGTTTTTCCAGAACGAGTCTCATATAAACTGTACGCATGTCCAAGTTTTCCTTCACCATTTAATTCAGTCTGAAAGCCCCTGGGTCAAAACTGCGTCGTTTTGCACTGGCGGCAAGCAGATGTATCACACGGTACTCTACGCTGACGCAAATGAACATTTCATGAATTGCACCATCTATCTTCCACTGTCGGGGACCGCATTCAATCAGTGGAGTTATGTCCCATTAATCACAGATAATGGACTTCGGGGGCAACCGGTTTTCTGATTTATCTGTTGGTCAACAATTAGTTGAGCCTCGTTCTGGGATAACGTATGAGAGTTAAGTGCCGTCCTATTCAGTTGTATGCACTATTGTGATATTCAGTGTGGATGAAGAACATATTGGTTTCTCATCTCAACAAATAGCTCGAGCTTTGTAATTCCATGAAAGAATTTATCCACCAGTACAATCATGTTGCTAAATGACACGTGCTTATTGCTTGATGACAATATAATATTTCTTATTGACAACTCCATGTTGACATATGACAACTTGCATTTGAATAATGTTACATTACAATTGTATTTTTGCCGTCATAACAAATGTTTAAATACATGTCCCTCATTTTTTTCCTTAAAAAACGATTGAATTAACGTTGATTAACGTTAATTTACATTTTAAAAGGGTGTGAAAATAGAAAATAATAAATGCTTTAATCATTCGTGAATTAAAATCGATAATCTACCTCAAACAAATTCATCTATATATAATTTTCAAAGAAAATGTTAGTTGAATGAAATATGGTTTTTAAGATGAAAGTGATTACAAATGTAAACAATAAAAAAGCGCCATTTTCTCGAATATTACATTTTCGTAGTTGGGCCATTTTAAAGATTGACAATAATATAGAATAATTTTGTTCAGAGAACAGTTTGGATGTTTACCAATTTCACAGAAACCGACTCAGTAATTGTTCTTTAAAAAAATATTTTCAGAATGGCGCAGGTAAGTGTTTTATTGACTTTTTACCAGATATATATCACCGGTTTTGTAACCGGAACCACAATTCATCCGTGCATGGACACGTCATCGATGAAACAATCTATAACACGTAACACTTGTCAGCACATACCACTGTGTCACGACTTGCCCGCACGATCACATTTGCACATTGGTATTTAAGGTTCTTGATGGTCAGTGACCCTTGCAGTGGGATACGTTGAGCCTTGTAGTGGGATAAGTCGAGCCTTGTAATGGGATAAGTCCAGCCTTGTAGTGGGATAAGTCGCGCCTTGCAATGAGATAAGTCGAGCCTTGTAGTGGGATTAGCCGACCCTTGTAGTGGGATAAGTCGAGCTTTGTAGTGGGATTAGTTGAGCCTTGTAGTGGGATAAGTCGAGTCTTTTAATGGGATAAGTCGAGCCTTTTAATGGGATGAGTCGAACCTTGTAATGGGATAAGTCGAGCCTGGTAATGGGATAAGTCGAGCCTTGTAGTGGGATAAGTCGAGCCTTGTAATGGGATACGTCGAGCCTTGTAGTGTAATAAGCAGACCCTTGGGGTGGGATAAGTCGAGCTTTGTAATGGGATACGTCGACCCTTGAAGTGGGATAAGTCGAGCCTTGTAGTGGGATGAGTCGAGCATTGAAGTGGGATGAGTCAAGCTTTTGAGTGGGATAAGTCGAGCCTTGTAGTGAGATAAGTCGAGCCTTGTAGTGGAATGAGTCGAGCCTTGTAGTGAGATAAGTCGAGCCTTGTAGTGGGATAAGTCGAGCCCTATAGTGATATAAGGCGAGCCATGTAGTGTGATTAGTTGAGTCTAGTAGTGGGATAAGTCGAGCCTTGTAGTGGGATATGTCGAGCCTTGTAGTGGGATAAGTCGAGCCTTGTAATGGGATAAGTCGAGCCTTGTAGTGGATTATGTTGAGCCTTGTAGTGGTATAAGTCGAGCCTTGTAGAGGGATAAGTCGAGACTTGTAATGGGATAAGTCGAGCCTTGTAATGGGATAAGTCGAGCCTTGTAGTGGATTATGTTGAGCCTTGTAGTGGGTTAGTTCGAGCCTTGTAGTGGGATAAGTCGAGCCTTGTAGTGAGATAAGCCGATCCTTGTAATGGGATCAGTCGAGCCTTGTAGTGGGATAAGTGGAGCCTTGAAGCGGGATTAGTCGAGCTATGTAGTGGGATAAGTCGAGCCTTGTAATGGGATAAGTCGAGCCTTGTAGTGGGATAAGTTGAGCCTTGTAGTTGGATAAGTCGAGCTTTGTAGTGGGCTAAGTCGAGCCTTGTAATGGGATAAGTTGAGCCTTGTAATAGGATAAGTCGATCCTTGTAGTGAGAGTAGTCGAGCATTGTAATGGGATAAGTCGAGCCTTGTAGTGGGATAAATCGAGCCGTGTAGTGGGATAAGTCGAGCCTTGCAGTGGGATAAGTCGAGCCTATTAGTGGGATAAGTCGAACCTTGAAATGGGATAAGTCGAGCCTTGTAATGGGATAAGTCGAGCCTTGTAGTGGGATAAGTCGAGCCTTTTAATGCGATAAGTCGAACATTGTAGTGGGATAAGTCGAGCCATGTAGTGGGATAAGCCGAGCCTTTTAGTGGAATAAGTCGAGCCTTGTATTGCGATGAGTCGAGCCTTGTAATGGGATAAGTCGAGCCTTGTAATGGGATAATTCGAGCCTTGTAATGGGATAAGTCGAGCCTTGAAATGGGATAAGTCGAGCCTTGTAATGGGATAAGTCGAGCCTTGTTGTGGGATAAGTCGAGCCTTGTAATGAGATAAGTCGAGCCTTGTAGTGGGATAAGCCGACCCTTGTAGTGGGATAAGTCGAGCTTTGTAATGGGTTAAGTCGACCCTTGTAGTGGGATAAGTCGAGCTTTGTAGTGGGATTAGTTGAGCCTTGTAATGGGATAAGTCGAGTCTTGTAATGGGATAAGTCGAGCCTTGTAATGGAATAAGTCGAGCCTTGTAATGGGATGAGTCGAGCCTTGTAATGGGATAAGTGGAGCCGTTTAATGGGATGAGTCGAGCCTTGTTATGGGATAAGTCGAGCTTGTTATGGGATAAGTCGAGCCTTGTAGTGGGATAAGTGGAGCCTTGTTATGAGACAAGTCGAGCCTTGTAGTGAGATAAGGCGACCCTTGGGGTGGGATAAGTCGAGCTTTGTTATGGGATAAGCCGACCCCTGTAGTGGGATAAGTCGAGCTTTGTAGTGGGATTAGTTGAGCATTGTAATGGGATAAGTCGAGTCTTGTAGTGGGATTAGTCGAGCCTTTTATTGGGGTTAGTCGAGCCTTGTAATGGGATAAGTCTTGCCTTGTAATGGGATAAGCCGAGCCTTTTATTGGGATGAGTCGAGCCTTGTATTGGGATGAGTCGAACCGTGAAGTTGGATAAGTCGAGCCTTGTTGTGGGCTAAGTCGAGCCTTCTACCTTGGTAAGTAACTCAGTATACCATATGTCATCTTTCCGGAAGGTTTTGGTCGGGTACCCGATATTAAATGACACGATTCCAAAGTCTCCGCACCGAGTTTGATTGATTACGGACACAATTAATTTCAACTCCCGGTCGTTAAACTATGTACAACGTACGAACTCATACACGAAAATTCGAAGAACAGTTCTTAGCATTTTATTTTATAATGGTCAAAACATGTATGGAGTCATCACAATATTTCTAATTAACTAATAACATTTCCAGAACCCCGTCAAGGACGGATGCCCTGCTACGAGTTAAGCAACAAAATTGCCTTTCCTAATTATGTTAAATTCTCTACTGTCCTCTTGTATTACCAATGTAGTGCCAATGTATTTTATAGTGATCATAACGTTTTTCGAGTCCACACAATATTTCTAATTAACTAATAACATTTCCAGAACCCGTAAAGACCGGATGCACTGTTATGAGTTAAACAACAAAATTACCTTTCCTTATTATTTTAAATTCTCTACTGTCCTCTTGTATTACCAATGTATTTTATAGTGATCATAACGTTTTTCGAGTCCACACAATATTTCTAATTAACTTATAACATTTCCAGAACTCCGTAAAGGGCGGATGCCCTATTACGGGTTAAACAACATAATGCACTTTTCTCTCTTATGTTAGATTCTCTAACTTGTATCGCCAATGTAGTTCTCATAAATACATTTACCTTGACATAAACATATGTTCAAATTGATGACGTCAAACTAATTTGTTGAACTTCAAATGGCGTATACACCATCTGGTAAGTGAACCGACAGGAAAACATACATCAATTAACATGTTTATCTTGTCACGATCTGTAATTAAATAACCTAAAGTCACTCGCATAGATGCATATTCTGTCAGCAAACCAATAAGTCGTCGTATTCTCCGAGGCTAGATTGTCTTAAATGTGTGGCATGCATTATTGGGAAGCGAGCATGAAAGAGTCACTGATGGTAAGAGATGGGGAGCTTGAGTGCATGCCTTGATTTACAGCAAACATCAATTCACAAGATCGTTTGCAACCTTATGCACTATGGGACAACACCTTTTAATCCAGTAAAAACAATTGGAATGGAAAATGGAATCGTTCCCGTCTAGGATGTGTCTTAAGCTGAGCCACTTTGTCGCGGTTCGATCTGCAGCATCCTGAATACCACAATATTGATATTAGATTTATAGTGGCCGACAGAAAACAAATACAGGACACCTGTGGCATATTATCACCAGAGATCCATCTAGGTCAAATAAAACAATGGTTCACGTTTAATCGCTATATAAGTAGATGCACCCTGTATCGCAAACTTGTTTCTTTGTTCTTTAACACACTAACGACACGCGAATGATTTAAGAATGAAGGCACTCATTGGAATTATTTAATGAGTATTGGATTATCACGTCTGGTCAAAATGTACATAATGCATACATACGTGTGGACGACAGACGACTTATGTGTTGCGACAATACACACCAACATTTAAGTGTTTCTGTTTATAAGAACGCATTCTAGTTTTTGTCCGTGTATCCGTCGAAATCTCTTTGCGTACTTAACGCGTGTGATGCCACACCAGGGACTTGGAAGTGCTCAGCGAACTTTTAGTGTACTTTTAGTAATAATTACTAGAATATTTCTCACAAACGTGTCAATAATAAAGGAATGTATCATATTTTAAGCTTGAAACATGCGATTCGCAAAACAAGAGAAGTATGCTTGAACATCTCGAAGGATGACTTTATGACATATAAAACTGGTAATAATCATTAACTTACAAAAAATGAATAAACTTAATTTTGCTGTGCGAAACAAACTAGCGTACACACAGGTAATACATTATATATTCTTTCGTTAAAATGTGATAACAATTGTGGCAAAACATGCTGGGTTTCTCTCTGTGCAAGTCGATGTAGCATTGGGCCTCCACTATTTTACAATTACGCAAATTAACTTTCGTTCAGTAGCTCATTTGTATTCCACTGTCTGCAGCGGCATGCACTAAGCAGAGTCGAGGGACATTTATCAACTACAATTGGACTTCCGGGAAATTGGTTGCCTGATGAATATTTTGGTCGAGATTGTTTTGCTGGTTCACTTTGTCGCGGTTTGTGCTGTAGCATCATTCGAACCACAATATTGATACTAAATTGATTTTGGCATAGTTTGAAGTTTGTCATTAAATGCTCTTAATTGATAAATATAAACATCAGAACTAAAGAGCTCCAATATTAAAACAAGAATAAAAGTAAAAAACGAAAAAAACAAAGTTAACCACCCAGGGCTCGAACCACTGACCCATTGAGTAAAAGCCCAGCGCCGACACCACTCAGCCATCCGTCTTCACGTGTGTGTGTGTGTAATTCAGAGTTTATGATCGGGTCGTTGTTGAGTCTTTACGACTACATTATCTGCGGACCTGACCATCCGTTTTCACATGGGTTGCCATTTATTTTATACTTTGTATAACCATCCACGTGTTACAAAATATAACGATAACTCAAGAAATCGAAATTTTTAAATCGTTTCGCACATAAGACGCTTTATAATTTTATCAATTTGTAACGATGATTTTTCGTAAACGATAGTGTATATTCAGTTTAAGTCTGCGGCATTAGTCTTATTTCGCACACTGATATGGATTGTTCATTTATTTCTTGAATCTGTGACAAAAAGTTGAAACAATCTCATTTTGATAAACTGTGAACAAGTCCCTTTAATAAGCCGGATAGTGGCAGGCAGAAACAAACACACGACATCTGTGTCATATTTATACCAGAGACCAATCTGTTCTTATTCTGTTGATTTATAGTCCATGATATGTTAATGTATATACGTATGCAGCTAGTGTTTCTAAATCTATATGTTTTTAAGAATGTAAAACAAATGATTCATTTCTGTGTTATACAAACAGAACATTTGTTTTAAGTCCGATTGATTTCGATTGTGGCAAAACCTGCTGGGTTTCCCTCGCTGCAAGTCGATGTAGCATACAGTATTTTACTCTTACGCAAATTAACATTCGTTCAGTTGCTCATTTATCAACCGCTGACTGCAGCGGCATGCAATAAGCAGAGTAAATGTCCATTCATCAGCCACAATTGGCTCCCGGGAAACTGGTTGCCTGACGAATCTTTTGGTCAAGAATTTGTTTGCTGGGTCACTTTGTCGCGGTGTAATCTGTAGAATCCTTCGTACCACAATATTGATAGTTAAAAAATAAGCCGGACAGTGGCTGACAGAAAACAAATACACGACACCTGTGGCGTATTTATATCAGAGACCAATCTTTATAAAATGAAACAATGGTTAACGTTGAATCGCTACATACTTAGATGCATATATTATGTTAAAATCACATGATGACTGTGGAAGATGTAATAAGGCTACACAGGTTAAAACTTTGTTATACGAGCATGGTTTTGGGTATGCCTGGATTTCTCAGGAAATTGGAAATATTGATGTATTTATCGGTATGTTTAAACAAAGACTTTTAGACTGCTTTACCCAGAATTGGCATAATAATATTAATGTTTCCAGTAGATGTTATCATTATAAACATTTTAAATCTCTTCTTAATGTTGAAAGGTATTTAGTTATGGATATGCCTTTTATTTATAAGAAATCATTTTCAAAATTTAGATGTTCCAATCATAAACTTAGAATAGAAGTAGGTAGACACATGAATATTCAACGAGAACAAAGAATATGTATAAAATGCTTAAACGATAGTAATATTTCATTTCTTGACTGTGAATTTCATGCATTCTTCCATTGTATAAGGTATAATGATATTCNCCTTCCCTAAATTTTGGGAAGTTCCCCCCCCCCCCCGGGGAATACTGACGGATTTGTGTATGCAAATTGTTTTTCTAAACATAATTCATATTTCACAAGTGAAATATTAAACAGATAGATTTTGAAACTTTTTATAGATCTAAATCTCCTCTGCGGTATTCAATTTACTGCGTTTTATGTCGTCCTTTTGCAAGCATGTGGAGGTTTGACATACGGCCCGATTCTGGTTATTACACATGGAATTGAATGCATTATTCAACACTAGATTGTATAACAAATGAAAAGGGTTAAACACTTGTAGTACTTTAAACTCATAGTGAATGTACAAAACAAAACTAATAGTATTTCTCATTTAACTGGAATAATATTGTTGCGTTTTTTTTTTTTTTTAGATATGAACTCGACGGATATATAGGAACGGAACTCCAGACACATTACCAAAAGATAACGGCAGTGAAAATCCGAATAATACGAATTAGTGTGATGTGTGAAGCATTCTATCTTAATTTCCACACTTGTAATAAAGCACTCACTCTTTGGCTAAGATGTGAAAGTTGCGATAGGTAAAAATAAGGTACTTAACAGCACATTTGTGTTAATTCCGATTGATTTCGATTGTGGCAAAACCTGCTGGGCTTCCCTCGCTGCAAGTCGATGTAGCATACAGTATTTTACTCTTACGCAAATTAACATTCGTTCAGTGGCTCATTTATCTTCCGCTGTCTGTAGCCGCATGCAATAAGCAGAGTAACTGTCCATTCATCTGCCACAATTGGACTCCCGGGAAACTGGTTGCCTGATGAATCTTTTGGTCAAGAATTTGTTGCTGGGTCACTTTGTCGCGGTGTTATCTGTAGAATCCTTCGTACCACAATATTGATAGTTAAAAAATAAGCCGGACAGTGGCTGACAGAAAACAAATACACGACACCTGTGGCGTATTTATATCAGAGACCAATATATATAAAATGAAACAATGGTTAACGTTGAATCGCTACATAATTAGATGCATATATTATGTTAAAATCACATGATGACTGTGGAAGATGCAATAAGGCTACAAAGGATAAAACTTTGTTATACGAGCATGGTTTTGGGTATGCCTGGATTTCTCAGGAAATTGGAAATATTGATGTATTTATCGGTATGTTTAAACAAAGACTTATAGACTGCTTTACCCAGAATTGGCATAAAGATATTAATGTTTCCAGTAGATGTTATGATTATAAACATTTTAAATCTCTTCTTAATGTTGAAAGGTATTTAGTTATGGATATGCCTTTTATTTATAAAAAATCATTTTCAAAATTTAGATGTTCCAATCATACACTTAGAATAGAAGTAGGTAGACACATGAATATTCAACGAGAACAAAGAATCTGTATATATTGCTTAAACGATAGTAATATTTCATTTCTTGACTGTGAATTTCGTGCATTCTTCCATTGTATGAGGTATAATGATATTCGTCAACGCTATCTTTTTAAGTGGTATGGCAGAGAATTAGAACTGAACGACTTTTATTCATTAATGAGCTCCAGTTGTGAAAGAACTATTCGCAATGTATGTACTTATGTTCACCAAATCATTTCTAAGCAAAATGTTGATCGAGGGATGTAAATGATGTTCTATTGTTGCCTATATATTATGGGCCGGAGGCCTTATTATTGAATAAATTGAGTTGAGTTACGTATCGCAAAACAGTTTCTTTATTTTTTTAGCACAGTAAAGAACACACGAATGATTTAAGAATGTAGGCAGTTATCGGAATTATTTAAAATTAGTATCCGTTTTGCCATATAACTTCTGGCTAAAATGTACAGCTTATAGAGTCAAATGCATTACACGATTTATAAATTTACATACACAGTATTAAATGACATTTATTATCGATGAAATCTAATCTAGCTTTTGATTGGTGTGAATTTAGTCACGTGGGCGTATGTAGTGGTTTTCATGGTGTTGGTTTGAAGCAGTAAAGTTCTAGATATTTTCAAATTACTTTTAAATTCTGTTTATTTATAGTCAATGATATGTTAATGTATATACGAATGTAGTGTTTCTAAATCTTTATGTTTTGTAAGAAATGTAAAACACATTGTTCATGTGGGTGGTATACAGTGAATACTGACTGATATGTGTATACAAATTGAGTTTCTAAACATAATTCATATTTCACAATTGAAATCATAAACTGAGAGATTTTGAAACTTGTTGTAGATCTAAATCTCCTCTGCGGTATTTAATTTACTGAGTATTATGTCGTCGTTTTGCAAGCATGTCGAGCTTTGGCATACGGTCAGATTCAGGTTATAAAACGTGGCATTGAATGCATTATTTAACAATAGATTATGTAACAATTGAAAAAGGGTTATACACTTACAGTACTTTGAACTGATAGTGAAAGTACAAACAAATCTAATAGTATTTCTCGTTAAACTGGAGTATTATCATTTTTTGTTGTAGATTGGAACTCGACGGTTGTATAGGAACGAAACTATAGAAACATTATCACAAGATAAAGTCATCCAACATTTACTTACAAAATGCGAATACTTATAATAATTGTGATGTGTAACGCATCTTAATTTTCACACTTTTAATAAACCACAAACTCTTTGTCTAAGATGTGAAAGTTGTAATAGGTACAAATATGGAACTTCACAGCACGATTGTGGCAAATCATGCTGGGTTTCTCACGGTGCAAGTCGAGGTAGCATACAGTATTTTACACTTGCGCAAATTAACAATCGTTAAGTGACCAATTTATCTTCCACTGACTGCAGTCGCATGCAATAAGCAGAGTTGACAACCATTTATCAGCTCCCGCCGGAGAAATTGTGCTTAATTCGTGCGCGTAGAGTGTCGTCCCAGGTTAGCCTGTGTATTTCGCAAAGATACGCAGGGACGACACTGTCCGCTTTTATGGAATTTTTCGTTTAAAGGAAGTATCTTCTATACGAAAATCCGGTTAAGACGGAAAGTGTCGTCCCTGATTACGCACATGTATTAAGCCCATTTTTCCTATTTTTCTTCAGGGTACTAACTTAAGAATTTACCGGTAGTTTTTTTCCTATTACGTGTTTCCATATAATTCACACACTTTCAATTCATGGTTAATACTTTTTCTATGACTATATTTTTTTTCGAGTTCTTGTATTTCTTGAAAGAGATACTGTATCAACATACACGCGTTTATCGAAAGCTTATTCTGGCTTTTTTTATCGAAGATTCATTGGGGAAAAAAACTCACCAACTTTTAAATATTGAGAGATGGCGTTGGAGCGATTTTTTCGGCTTCTTGGGAAAGATACCGGCATCAGCCCAATTGGAACTAATAAACGCATAAAACTCTGAAATTGGAGAAATTCGAGTCGTGGGAACTGCCTGCACAAACCAAATTAAATCTGTTTCCATGCATTTTTGGTGAAATGCTCAGTTTCAATGCTAATTTGGGACACTCTATATCGCAGAAATGTAAATGTTCAATTAAGTAGAGCATGACAGATGCACTCCTAATGCCTCGTTTGACACTGTCTCGGCTTGGCCATCATTAACTTGTTTTGGTTTTCCTAAAGCGATAATTTGACAGAACAGAACAGAATATTTTATTTTAGCTTAAGCATACCGCTCATCGCCATAACATATGCAATAACAGCATGCGTGACAATTATATACAAAACATATAGTTTTAGTAGAAAATAGTAGGCAATCATGAGATTGATGTCCTCATTTAATTATTTGTTTTGTTATTATAAGTGTAACTCATTTCATTAATTAAAAAAGACACTCCTTTAAAGTAAAAATATATAATAAAACGACGACGAAATCAATGGAAAATGAAAAGAGAATGATCTATTCAATTTAGCAAGGTGCTCGTGGCTACACTCAACTACATTAATCCAGTAAAGACATTAATTGGAGCGCTTAAATTACTCTTAGTCCAATGAATACATTGGAACTGTCTTGTTCTAATATATAAATGTTAATAAAAACGGAGCTAGTGCTCATAAAACAAACATGTCCAAAGAAATAGAAAACACAGTGAGTGATATTCAGTGCATACATATACTAACTAATTATATTTGTCTGAGACTAAGTCTGAAACTTTCGATTCTGAATGTGTTGGGTCTTCTTTAAAAAAAAACATGTTTCAATACCTAATTTGATATTTCAAGTCATACAGGCATGTGTCATGTAAACTTCCTTCTAGAGTTCGATGATTTATCTTATTTTCTCGATGGATGGTGTTCGTTGTAGATGCAAATCGCAATAAACCAATTCTTAATTTAAATGACACAGCGTATACTATCAAGATCATTAATGCATACGGTTTTTAGTTTCTCTGGCAGACAATCGTTTTGTGGCCCTGGTTGACATATTGGCTATTGGCCGTACTCATTTTACCGACACACAGCGGGCACTGTTAACCAGTTGTTGCATACATGTACATGTATGTATATTTAATTAATACCAGGTTGCAGGGTCAACGGGGTTTTCATGGGTTTACACACGGGCTGGACAGCATGTTAACGCACCGTTAAGAACTTTATTTTTGCAAATATCTGACGTTTTTTAAATACATTTGAAAAAATCTTTAGTGCATAAAAAACAGTTTTTCTTGCAGTTTGTGCCGATATCTTAAGATTTAAGAATACATCCTTGAAAAGTCTGAAATCGGTGCCAACATTTCACGTTGCATGAAGCATAACCGTGTTCATGAATGCTGTACACGTCGAATGTTTTGCCAATAACACTGGCTTATTAAATAAAGTAATTCATAAGCAGCATAAAAACAGCTTGTTATGCTCTAGTTGAAATTCTTAAGAAAAATTATTTTTAAAAGTAATTTGAAAAAAAAGCACCACTTACCGGTGTTTTTTCATCCATTAACGTTTAAGTGTGAACCCCACAAAGTCACGTGATCCTGCACCATGAATACGTCAAATTGACGACACCTTGCGAATCACAACCAACCTAGAATATTTACTAGAATCAATAAGTTGCTAAATGATTTCCGTTACCCCTCCCTGTTTTGTGGTCTCTTATGAAAATAATTAGTGTTATATAAAGTTTTTTTTATATTGACGAATCCTATATTACTACCAGATAACATTTTCTCTATGAATTAAAATGTAGGATTTTTTTCTTTGGACGCTCATGCATAATATTTTCGGAAAAACATCACCAATAACGGCATATGTGAGAATTATATTCTATACTCACATATAAATCATGCGAAAATGGGCCTTGGTAATACCCATTTTCGCAAGACGCGGCTCATTTGTCCTTTTCATAGAATGAATGCCGCTCAATAAGAACAAGATTACGTTTAAAAAGCAATATTTTATTCCAGACATCGTTTATTGTATCAACCCATGTAATAACGTTGTCGGAATATAGTTCATTAATCTCGAAAAAGCATAAAAGAATGATGTAGGCTATACTGAAACATGGTTCAAATAGCATTTCAATCGGGAATATAACAAAACCATTTGTTTACGTCGCGACCTAGACTGAATGATGATTAACGCCGGCCATGAAATAACCAAAGTGCCTGGAGTCTATAGCAATCGCCGCGCTTGGAACGAGAGCGCCGATGGCGTTGAAAGCCTAGTTGCAAGATACAGGTAAGTTGCTGCTGAAGTACATGTAAATGTTAACGATTTGTGACATCACGAGTCGCCTCCCTTGTTGGTTCATGCTACCAAAATGTTCTATGTTTAGAAAAGGGAATTCCAAATCGTGACGAATGTGAATGGTTACAAAATGACATAACTATGAAAGAATACGTAGAATTACATTATTTCACGCAAACGAGTATGCAACCATTCGTTTTCTTTTCCGACTTTATACATTTACGGCTTTCCATTTAATATTTTACAGACATTCGCGCGAATCCATTAAATTCGATGCCACATTTAAACCGTTAGCTCTACTCGTAACGTTAATTTCTGGCTCAAAGTAAATCATTTTAATTTCAATTAACACATCTCTATTACTTTCAAACTCTACTTCATCAAATCCATAGAAAGGCAGGTCAGAATCCATGTCATAAATCAGAAAACATTCATCGTACTCCGCCATTTTTTTACACATTTTCAAAGAATGAAAGTGCTTTATGCCCCACTTCCTGTTGAGAATATGTAAATTTCTATTTATAATTAACCAATGAAATTTTACATATCCTTAAACCAGGGCCTAATGAATTCAGTTATGTAAACATTTGACCTCTCCCAGAACAGTAAACAAAGGAAATAGAAAGTAGGTGTGAGGTCACTATCAACAAGAACAGAATTGTTTTACGAACGAAATTTGTTTTAGTTTCTTAGAAGGTTTTTTCACGTAGAACGGTCTTAGAAAAATCACTTAAAACGGTGTTAGCAATATTCTTGGAAGAAAACGTTAGAAACACGTTTCTAAATAAAAAATTGTAAGAATTACCATATACTATATTAAATAGATAATTCGTCTGATTTTTAATCAGGCAAGGCTTCATAATGGCAACCGTTCCATGTCGGTTTTCGAAATGTAGCTCTAACACAAGCATAGTTGCGTTGCAATTATGAATTAACACATCTCTATTACTTTCAAACTCTACTTCATCAAATCCATAGAAAGTCAGGTCAGAATCCATGTCATAAATCAGAAAACATTCATCGTACTCCGCCATTTTTTTACACATTTTCAAAGAATGAAAGTGCTTTATGCCCCACTTCCTGTTGAGAATATGTAAATTTCTTTTTATAATTAACCAATGAAATTTTATATATCCTTAAACCAGGGCCTAATGAATTCAGTTATGTAAACATTTTACCTCTCCCAGAACAGTAAACAAAGGAAATAGAAAGTAGGTGTGAGGTCACTATCAACAAGAACAGAATTGTTTTACGAACGAAATTTGTTTTAGTTTCTTTGAAGGTTTTTTCACGTAGAACGGTCTTAGAAAAATCACTTAAAACGGTGTTAGCAATATTCTTGGAAGAAAACGTTAGAAACACGTTTCTAAATAAAAAATTGTAAGAATAACCATATACTACATTAAATAGATATTTCGTCTGATTTTTGATAAGGTAAGGCTTCAGAATGGTCAACCGTTCCATGTCGGTTTTCGAAATGTAGCTCTAACATAAGCAAAACTACATTAATAACGACTTATAATTGAATCTGAGGTATTGGCAATTTCAGTCCAGACTATCACGTGTGAAATACTATTAACTCTGAGGATATGAACCGATAAACAATCTAATCTGGTGTACTCACCGGGGCACACACATGTGAAGATGTAATGACCATATCACATTATTTCCACAACTTTGATTTGATTTATTTTCCATTATGGGCAGCGGCTTTTAGTTGATTATTTATGCCGCATTCTGGACAAAATGGGCTTAATGCATGTATGTAAAGTGGGACGACACTTTCCGCGTTTATGGTATTTATGGTATTTGCTAAAAGGCAATCTCTTCTTAGCGAAAACTCAGTTTAGGCGGAAAGTTTCGTCCCTGATTATCCTGTGCGGACTGCACAGGTTAATATGGGATAGCACTTTACGCACATGCATTAACCCAGTTTTGTCCAGAACGCGGCTAATGTATGCATCGTATGGATGGATCTATATAATACTGGTGTCATGCTAAAATACGTTTTTAACCCATTTATGCATAGCGTCTACAAAAAAAAGACCTAGGCAAACAGCGTAGACCCATAATGCGGCGTCTCATCAGGGTCTACGCTGTTTGCTTAAAGGAATTTCTGTGAGAAGTATTCTAAAAATAGAAATAAATATACCAGACATCTCTAATTTTGGAAATAAATTGATCCAATTTAGAAGGATGGGAGAGTCCACTCGGCATTAATTAATTAACAGACCGAGTCCCTTAGTTTTCGTGATTGTATACATGTCAATGCATGCTATGTCGGGGCTCTGGGATGTTCGACGGCAGTTCAGAAATTATTTCAAACCATTGGACTTTATCGTGTTTTAAATGTGTCGCGTTCTGAGAAAACTGGGCATAATGCTTGTGCGTAAAGTGTCGTCCCAGATTAGCCTGTATAGTCCGCACAGGCTAATCAGGGACGACAATTTCCGCTTTTATGGAATTTTTCGTTTAAATGATGTCTCTTCTTAGCGAAAATCCACTTTAGGCGGAAAGTGTCGTCCCTGATTAGCCTGTGCGGACTACACAGGCTAATCTGGGACGACACTTTACACACATGCATTACGCACAGTTTTCTCAGAACGCGACACAAATTATTACAAACCATTGGACTTTATCGTGTTTTAAATGTGAATAGCTCCAATATGTTCCTAAAGATTTGTTGCATTATTCTCTTCATGCAGTGCGAACGTTTTCTGCGAATATAATACAAATGCTCGTTCGAATTAAACATCAACTATTGACACCTATTGGGTGCGTGTGTACGCCATGTTGTATATGTGTTAACTTAAAATCAGTTGAAACTAACAACCGATGTTTGTATTACAGTTCTCATTAAATTCGAATTGAAGACAAGATTGTTAATGTGTTCATTATATCCACACATGCAACATTGTCCTGCATAATACTTTAGGCATTTACTGAATGGCTACGCCCATTAATTCAAGGGTCCGTCTCCGTGTCTGTTATAGATACACTTGAGTCTCGCTCTGGGAAAATGGGGTTTATGCAAGTGCGTAAAGAGTCGTCTTAGATCAGCCTGTGCACTCCGCACAGGCTAATCAGGGACGACACTTACAGCTTTAATGGCATTTTTTTTATTAAAATAAGTCTCTTCTTAGCGAAAATCCTGTTTAGGCGGAAATTGTCGTCCACGATAAGCCTGTGCGGACTTCACAGGCCAATCTCGGACGACACTTTACGCACTTGCATAAAGCTCCTTTCCAGAGAGAAGCTCATTTGTAATTGGCGAGTAGCTCAGTCGGGCGTGAAACATTCATCGTTAGATACAGATTAACGATTTCCGAATGAAAGCGCATCCGGCTTAGATTTCCTTACGAATAGACAATTCCTATAAAGGCCACTCTACACGGTGCACTTAACCCATTTATGCCTAGTGGACTCTCCCATCCTTCGAAATCGGACGAATTTATTTCCAAAATTAGGGATGTATAGTATATTTATTTCTATATTAAGAATATTTCTTACAGAAATTCCTTTAAGCAAACAGCGCAGACCCTGATGAGACGCCGCATCATGCGGTGCCTCATCTGGGTCTACGTTGTTTGCCAAGGCCTTTTTTCTAGACGCTATGAATAAATGGATTAACCTTATTCCCCACAGGGTGTAGGTTTTCAGACTGGTATATCAGACACGTTTACATTATGCATCATGACATATCATACACTTTAATTTTCAATTTATTCTCAACAATTACAAATTTCATACAAGTCAGTTTTCTTTGTGCAAATTGACTGTAATGTTGTTAAAACAAATAACAGGAAAAAGTGGAATAAAATGGTAAAAGGACAAGGGTGATTTGCTCAGTTTGCATATATCTAGATTTTTTTAAATGTTTCTCATGGAAATAAACGAAACTGTTTTTCCTGTTACTAAGGAACGCGAAGAAATTCATTTGCATTTTCAACCACAATTCATAATGGGGCCAGTACGGAAAGAGCATCATAAAAAGAACATGCTCTATATCAGGAAAAAAAACAAGACAAATATTTATTCAGACTTGCACAGTGTACATCGTCTAAACACTAGATATGTCACGTACAATTATGCCACAGAGATAAACATAGTAACAAAATAAACATTAGCAGCATCGTTTACGGTTACGAAAAGGCTGGGTAAGTTACTTGTTATATATGGAGGATTACTATTAGAAATAAAGTAACATCATTAGCAATATTATTTCTTAAAATCAGAGCTTCTTTTACCAATTGGCTTACTTAATAAGTTCAACTTTATTCGTTGTATTAAGCAATTGGTTGAATTTATAACCAGACGGTCTAATGTTATAACATTTCTTTAAATAGTTTTTGTTCTAATATCAACGTATTATGGACATTAACAAACAAAATAAAACTCATCTTCATTATCTAATTCGTTACAACAAAGGCAATAACGTTCGTTTCTTGGTATATTTTGACCAGCATATCTTCCAGTTTGAACTCTAAGTGGCAGACTCGAAGTTCGAAGCATTGTGACGATAGGAATAGGTCGTAGAACTCAAGAACAGTGTGCAGTATGCGCATTTACATGGAAAGTTTCGATGAATAAGTCAAAGCCTATAAGGATAAACTTACCATGTATATGGCACGTTCAGATCTAATGCCGTAATCAGTTATAACGACAATTGTGATGTAAATTAGAGTTAAATTAGAGCAGAATTGGCAGTCACTGTCAATAAATAAATCTTTGTAATGATTGCGCCCAAAGAAACGTATCCCTCGACATCATATTTTATTTTCAGCTTCTGGTCATCCCTTTTCATTAAATGTATTATGTAACATCATTTAAACAAATATATAAAGAAAACATTTTACGAGAAAGTTAATTAAGTTTTTTAGGGAAATGTACTTAAAGGGTCTTAATTCTTTATTAAAGGATGCTGACATCACCACTGAATGACCTGTCACATCATTTACTGTACAGTCATTATTATTCGTGGAACTTTGGTCGAGGGCGTGGGTTGACCGATCCACAAATTCAACACAAACACATCGGAAAATGACGTTTTTTTTGTGTGTGTTTTTTNCAAGTTTTTTTTTTTTTTTAAACCACGAAATATAATGCAACGAATATACAATGTACATGATTTTACAGTATCTCGATTGAAAACTTGCATTTGTTTTGTGTTAATTTGTCAGACGCAAATACTTGTTACATGTGAACTTTTTTAATAAATTATTTCTTTTTGACCTCGTCTCTGATAGCTCCAAAATTTCGGTCAGTTAATTGTGTCGTACTCTCTCTCTATTAGGCTTCACTGTTCCAGTAAAAATAATTACATTCAGAAATAAAATCAGTCGCGCTCTGTGAACACGGGGCGTCATTCATGGACGTAAAATGTAGTCCCAGATAGGCCTGTGCAGTCCGTACAGGCTAATCAAGGACGAAACTTTCCGCCAAAACTGGATTTTCGCTAAGAAGAGATTTTAACGAAATGTAACATACAAGCGGAAAGTATCGTCCCTGATAAGCGTGTCCGGTCTGCACATGCTAATCTGGTACGAAACTTTACGCTCGTGAATGCATAAAGCCCCGTTTCCCCCATGCGATGCGCATTTACATACAAAAACCAAATATGTTATTCCAGTATACTAATTGGCAAGTATGCTGTAACATTTCTTGCCCATGATCGGTCTTAATATGGGTCGATTCTCTGTCGTTCTACCTGTAGTATCCTCCGTAGCAGATTATTGGATCGGATCGAGGCAGGCGAAAGACAAATACATAACGCATGTGCCATGTTTATATCAGATATTTTGTTTAGACAATTAAAAACATGTTTCTCGTTTAAACGCTAACTAATCTATTGTTTCCAAGATTTTGCTTTTTTACGCACGTTCACAAGAATTCACCTAGCATTTGAAATATGTAAAAGGGTTCCTCTGTAGCCATAGGACTGTAAGCACGTCAGACTTTTAACATGAACGAGTCATTGGCTGTTTAGATAGTCAGATTTGTTTTGTGTCGTGTTCTGAGAAAACTGGGCATAATGCTTGTGCGCAAATTGTAATCCCTGATTAGCCTGTCTCTTCTTAGCGAAAATCCAGTTTAGGCGGAAAGTGTCGTCCCTGATTAGCCAGTGCGGACTGCACAGGCTAATCTTGGACGACACTTTACGCACATGCATTTTGTCCAGTTTTCTCAGAACACGACACATTTAACAAACGGCTATATATACATGTATGACTTGCGTCATATGCCATATGCTGCCAGCGTAGATCCAGACCAGTCTGCGTTAACGCACAGGCTGGTCCGGAGCTACCCAGTCCGCTAGTGAGACCATAACAAATTGCGTTACTTTATAGCGGAGAGGGTAGCTCCTGGACAGACTGCATGGATGCGCAGGTTGATCTCGAGCTACGCTCAACGACCCTTTTTGCATGACGCGGGTGATATCAAGATGCTATCATAGACCAATATGACCATATATACAATGCAATATATTATGATATACATGTGTATATACAAAATATCACATAATGGATTGGGTTTGGGCAATACAGCAATGAAAAGTGAAGGGCGAAGCACATAACTTTGCTTTACACATTGATCTGACTATGGTCACGTAAGTTTGAAGTGCCATGGGTATGAATACAGCGTTGAGCTCTTGATAACTTTGAAACCGCATTACAATTAGTCGGACCATTGACATGTAGTTTTGGTGCAGTGGCCTGGGTATGCTTAGAGCAAGTTTAGTGCAATTTTGAAATCAGATTTTAATTGGTCTGTCTACCGTTATTTGATTGTTGTTAGTGGCACACATTTGACATGTTCTGAACAACATTGAAAATGGATCTGAAGATTAATCACTGTCGGCCAGAATAAACAAGGATATGACATAAGTTTTGCAATTATTGTTCACGTTGTCACATTATTTTAGGTCACATTTCTTGAAGATCAGTAAAACAACATTTTTGTCTTCTTAATTTCAACCTCTTATTATTTGGAATCAATGACTTCAAATGGAACTGCATTTTCGTTAAGAAGTGACCTCCTTCGAACGAACAATTCCATAAAAGCAGAAAATGTCGTCCCTGATTAGCCAGTGCGGACTGAACAACACTTAACGCACACGCAAACGCCCCGTTTTTCCAGAGTGAGGTTCAAATAAAAATTTCTATACGTTTATATCCCTAAGTTATATCCATGTATATACGAAAGAAGTCCATATCTCTAAATCGATACATCTTCTAAGAAAAACTTAACACATTCGCCATATACAGTACATACAGCCAGATTTGGTTTGCAAATTAATTCACAAATAATTACTTCGTTTTCCGAGAATACATGTCCAGATGAGACTTTGCGATGTTTGTCTGTTGGCGAGATTTGAATCAACAAAGTATTATCTCATCGTCTGCGTAATCGTACCAGCATTCTTTACAAATATTGTTGTGTTTATAAAAAACAAAATACCCTCTCTACAAAGTGGATACATAAGTATCGAACTCATGGATTTGAATGTATTTGTTTTTAAATGCCGCTGACTTTCCACCCATATCAGCTCATTATCTCGACTTTACTCGCTACGACATTTCTTAGCGAGATCATATGGGATATCAAAGGGGTCGAAACTTTAACTTCTGCTGCAGCAGTAAAAAAATGCTACTCGAGCAGCATTTTTTTCTGTTGAAGCAGAAAAATCCTGCTCGAGCAGCATTTATTTTTAGATTATGGCATCAGCCAATCAGAACTCTATAGAACAGGTCTATTTCGTTTCCGTAGAGGTAGCTTATGTCGTCCGTTTGTAAGCTCAAATTTGATTGGCTGATGGGTTCAAGGGCTTAATCTAAAAATAAATGCTGCTCGACCCAAAGGGGTTGAAACTTTAACTTCTGCTGCAGCAGAAGAAAAATTCTGCTCGAGCAGGATTTTCGAGCAGCATTTTTTTTCTGCTGCAGCAGAAGTTAAAGTTTTGACCCCTTTAGTATCCCATATGATCACACAATTAAATCTCCCGCTAAAAATAGTCTTAGCGAGTAAAGTCGAGATAAAGATCGAATATTAATACGAAATAAACACTTATACCTTTCTTGCTGATATGGCTGGAAAGTGAGCGGCATTTTAAAAATAATAATAAAGGGTTTAAAACGGTGAAAAATACCTGTTTCGGCATGGAGCATGGACGTCGCCATCTTGACTGTCACGTGATGTCGCCCTCTGAGGCAAGCATCGATGTAAACGTCATGATGTCATAAGAGTTCAAGGATTCGTAACAAGCAAACCGTAGCTATATCTTGGTCACAAATTATTTTCTCCACACCGGTTTAACTCGGAAAATCAGTTGTCAGAAATAATGATTGTAGGTTTGCCCTAAAGACATGCGCATGTATGAGCAAATTCATATAATATGCCAAGTCTCTGCTTGTTGACACAAATTTGTTTGTTTGGATTTTTCGCAGTATTAATCAGCATTTGAGCCTCGCTCTGCGAAAAGGGGGTTTAAAACATGTGCGTAAAATGTCGTCCCAATTTAGCCTGCGCAGTCCGCACAGGCTAATCAGGGACGACATTTTCCGCCTAAACTGAATTTTTGATCAAAAGAGACTTTCTTTAAACGAAAAATATCAATAACGCGGAAAGTGTCGTCCCTGATTGGCTTGTGCGGACTGCACAGGCTTATCTGGGACGACACTTTACGCACATGTATTAAAACCCCTTTTCACAGAGCGCGACTCATTTCAGCCCTATAACGGCGGGTCAGTTGTAAAAGATAACACCACCACGCTTTCAAAAGGAAGCAACAATTGGTTAAGATTAATTTTCTTTAAACAGATTCTTGGGTATTTAATGTATGCTACTTAAGTTCCTTAACAACATCATCAGTTCACTACCACCAACACCTCAACTACCACACCACCTACAATAACAACAACAAATATCCCCAGCTGGTCACTATCAATTGCAGATAACACAGAGACGCACGGGGACACTCCATCAGACAACAGGCGCCATGAGTAACCGGAAGAAGTCGTGCGAGGTGCCGCTGCAGGATTTTGCGCGCATCCAGCTCATGTACTTACCGACGGCGCTCTCCAACGGGCGTCTGTTCACCGACTACACGTTTCCGCCTGACAAGTCGTCCTTGACCTACGTCTACAGCGGGGACGACAGATACGAGAAGATGGTCTTTAAGCGGCCCAAGGTTGGTACTTGGCAGTTTCTATCAAACAGTGAAA
This sequence comes from Dreissena rostriformis, assembly GCA_007657795.1. Taxonomy (NCBI): domain Eukaryota; kingdom Metazoa; phylum Mollusca; class Bivalvia; order Myida; family Dreissenidae; genus Dreissena; species Dreissena rostriformis. The sequence continues at coordinate 202,000 of VMBQ01000395.1, read as the reverse complement.
TCATCGTATATGGTTATGTTTTACTTTGCAATTTGAGAAAATGGTCTTTAATCGTCCCAAGGTATTTCAGTTTCTGTTAAACAATGCAAATATCATATGAGCTTCGATTTTTGAAAATTGTCTTAATGCATATGCGTAAAGTGTCATCCCAGATAAGCCTGTGCAGTACACATAGGCTAATCAGGGACGACACTTTCCGCCTTTACTGGACTTTCGTTAAGAAGAGACTTCCTTTTAAGTTAAAAGGAAGTCTCTTTTAAACGAGAGTCCAGTTTTCCAAAAAAATCCACGAAAGCGGAAAGTGTCGTCCCTGATAAGCCTATGCGGACTGCAGGCTGATCTGGGACGTCACTTAACGCACAAGTCGTCTTTGACATACGTCTACAGCGGGGACGACAGATACGAGAAAGTGGTCATTAAGCGTCCAAAGGTGGGTGTTTGCAGTTTCTGTACTCTACTCTACTCTAGTTACTCTAAGTATGAATCATAAAATGACATTCTTCAATAATCATTTCTTTGACGCAGTTAACAAAATTATCATCTAAAATCATCTCAACCTTACGATTTCAATGATACTCATGTGAAATAAGAAACAGCATTTCAATTTTAAAAACAATCTGCCAGAGTTGTTTCCAATTGTAGAAGGAACCAAATTTAGCTCTGCTCTGCTCTAATACTTTTTTCCCCGTCAAGTGGAAAGTTTAACAACACAATTTCTCTTCTATTTCCATAAAAACAATCAACACGTATCATGCAAGAATACAATGTAGAGGCTCAGTTGTTATTAAATGGTTGAGATTTCTACGTTGTCATGTTATCGCACAATAAAAGCCTCCATCCCGGCGGGTCAAGCGCCGCGTTAAGACGCTCGCATGCAGATTTGTTGTAAATTCTTTAGATCAATGTCTGCGAGAATCACTATCTTTAAGTGCTTACGGGCTGAGTTCACCTAAACGACCGTTTAGACTGCCTTGTGTCAGTCGTAAATTTCAGCTATAAAAACTCTTCGTCGTTTCATGTTGTATTATGACTGGCATGCAACATACTAATGGAGGTTTTCTACATTAATCTGTATTTCTGAGTTGTCAAACATAATTATAACCCTCTTAAAGAAGGTTATATAAAGAAGTTTAACATTTTAAAACTATTAACATTATCATTTTCTTTTAAACTCGACCCGTCCCGAACCGAAATTACCCGATTTTCAAACTTTGACCCGCCGGCCATATCCGAAGAAAATAATTAAGCCTCGCTCTGTGAAAAGGAGGTTTAATGCATATGCGTTAAGTGTCGTCCCAGATTAGCCTATGCAGTCCGCACAGGACTCATTAGCGACGGCACTTTCCGCCTGAACTGGATTTTAGCTAAAAAGAGACTTTCTTTAAACTAAAAGTATCATACAATCGGAATGTGTCGTCCCTGATAAGCCTGTGTGGACTGCACAGGCGAATCTATGGCGACACTTTACTACGCACATGCATTAAACCCTTTCTTAACATAGCGCGGTCCAATTTTAAGTCACAGCACACGTGGGAATATAATGTTACTGAAAAGGGCTCTCAACAAATTGAAGTAAGTTTGTTCTTTTCAGTTCGAAACAAAAAGCACATTGCTCTGACATTTCCGCAGTTGTGATAATATAAGCAGTATTTGCCATTACAGTGTTTATCGAACGAAAATTCAACTTTATATTTCGAAACCTAATTTTAATACAATAATACAAGCGGCCAGATAACAATTCAATCTACCCCACTACTTCTGTTCTTTATAATAACATAAAAGAAAGAAGTTGCTCATTACAAACAATAGGTTTTCACGGAATACGTTGCCAACTGACCCAGTTTAACGGTAATTAGATGAGATGTCGGAAGAAAGATAACACGTAGAAAATAACGAGAGACTTTGTAACAGTAGCTCATCGTATGTAAATAATTATATTTAAACTGGATCGAAATATGTTTAAAAGATAACCGTAAAATATACGTTATTTTAGAGTATTTTTGTTGGCGCTAAGAAATCTGAATTTGGGCCAAAATGCATGTAACTTATTTATTGTTACCAAAAACATTGTCTGAACATATTCTGTATCTTTAAATGTTTTCTAACCAGCTATTTTCCACTGGTTATTTAAATAAGGTTTTTAAAATTGTACGTAAGTATTGTTTCTTTCTGAATCGTACCAATAGGTTGGATGAATATTTGTTCTACATAAATCCTTCTGTTCTCACAACTGTGGAAATTGGGATCTTGTTTGTCATATTTTAAGCGTAAAGAACGCGGTTGGTCTCAAACGGGATACAGAATGTGTGAGGAGCGCACAAAAATTGATTGAGTTCGTATTTTTATTTCTTTTAAATGAAGACGCCCATTCGGGTCTACGGTGTTCGTGCTTCCAAATATGTTTTTGTTTCAAGATCGCAAATCAAAAATATTGTCAGCTAGTCAGCCAGGCACAAATAAAAACATTTTAATAAGTCAAACTCCGTATATACAGGCCTACCCCCCCCTCCAGCCTTGACATCAATACAGAGATATGCGTGGAGATTTCGAAGAATACGGTCGATTTGAACTACGATTCTATTAATAATATATGTTTCCTTAATCAAACATACTTTTCGAGACGGTTACATCTTCGTAAACCGTGTTTCGAGTTAAAAAAACAACTTGTCAGTGAAAGCGTATTTGTTATTGAGTTAAATCGGACTGCTGTTATCATGACGTTTTACTTGTTATTCGTTCGTTATGAATATATATTTAATAAACACCCAAGAAGCGGGTCTGTCACGCCGAGATCGGGACGCTCCTGACATGTATGTTTTCATTGCTTTGTCCATATATTAAATCAATTAATATATCATCAGCAATTAGTAACTCAAGTATTCACCAATTAAATCGTCGTGGTTCTTAATTCCAGAAAAAAAGCGTAANGGCAAAAAGTGTTGAATATTTAAACTTACGATATGAAGTCCCTTTTTTGAAAATCCGTAGAGGTAGCTTATGTCGTCCGTTTGTAAGCTCAAATTTGATTGGCTGACGGGTTCAAGGGCTTCATCTTAAAAAAAATGCTGCTCGAGCAGGATTGTTCTGCTGCAGCAGAAAAAATGCTGCTCGAGCAGCATTTTTTTCTGCTGCAGCAGAAGTTAAAGTTTAGACCCCTTTGGTATCCCAAAGTAAACGTCATGATGTCATAAGAGTTCAGGGATTCGTAACAAGCAAGCTGTAGCTATATCTTGGTCACAAATTATTTTCTCCACACCGGTTTAACTTGGCAAATAAGTTGTCAGAAATAATAATTGTAGGTTTGCCCTAAACACATGCGCATGTATGAGCAAATTCATATAATATGCCAAGTCTCTGCTTGTTGACACAGATTCGTTTGTTTGGAATTTTTGCAGAATTAATCAGCATTTGAGCCTAGCTCTTCGAAAAGGGGTTTAATACATGTGCGTTATATGTCGTCCCAGATTAGCCTGCGCGGTCTGCACAGGCTAATCAGGGACGACATTTTCCGCCTTAACTGGATTTTTTTATCAAAAAGAGACTTTTTTAAACGAAAAATATCAATAACGCGGAAAGTGTCGTCCCTGAATGGCTTGTGCGGACTGCACAGGCTCATCTGGGACGACACTCTACGCACATGTATTTAACCCCCTTTTCACAGAGCGCGACTCATTTCAGCCCTATAACGGCGGGCCAGTTGTTAAAGATAACAACATCACGCTTTTAAAAGCAGGCAACAATAGTTTAAGATAAATTTTCTTTTAACAGATTCTTGGGTATTTAATGTATGCTACTTAAGTTCAAAAACAACATCATCAGTTCACTACCACCAACACCTCAACTACCACACCACCTACAATATCAACAACAAATATCCCCAGCTGGTCACTATCAATTGCAGATTACACAGAGACGCACGGGAACACTCCACCAGACAACAGGCGCAATGAGTAACCGGAAGAAGTCGTGCGAGGTGCCGCTCCAGGATTTCGCGCGCATCCAGCTCATGTACCTTCCGACGGCGCTCTCCAACGGGCGTCTGTTCACCGACTACACGTTTCCGCCGGACAAGTCGTCATTGACCTACGTCTACAGCGGGGACGACAGATACGAGAAGATGGTCTTTAAGCGGCCCAAGGTTGGTACTTAGCAGTTTCTATCAAACAGTGAAATCATCGCATATGGTTATGTTTTACTTTGCTATTTGCGAAAATGGTCTTTAAGCGTCCCAAGGTATTTCAGTTTCTGTTAAACAATGAAATCACCGTATATGGTTATGTTTTACTTTGCTATTTGAAAAAAATGGTCTTTAAGCGTCAAAAGGTATTTCAGTTTCTGTTAAACAATGCAATCATCATATGAGCTTCGTTTTTTTGAAAATTGTATTAATCCATATGCGTAAAGTGTCATCCCAGATAAGCATGTGCAGTACACATAGGCTAATCAGGGACGACACTTTCCGCCTTTACTGGACTTTCGTTTAGAAGAGACTTCCTTTTAAGTTAAAAGGAAGTCTCTTTTAAACGAAAGTCCAGTTATCCAAAAAAATCCACGAAAGCGGAAAGTGTCGTCCCTGATAAGCCTATGCGGACTGCAGGCTGATCTGGGACGTCACTTAACGCACAAGTCGTCTTTTACATACGTCTACAGCGGGGACGACAGATACGAGAAAATGGTCATTAAGCGTCCAAAGGTGTGTGTTTGCAGTTTCTGTATGTTACTCTAAGTATGAATCATAAAAATGACATTCTTCAATAATCATTTCTTTTACGCAGTTAACAAAATTATCATCTAAAATCAACTCAACCTAACGATTTCAATGATACTCACGTGAAATAAGAAACAGCATTTCAATTTTAAAAACAATCTGCCAGTGTTGTTTCCAATTGTAGAAGGAACCAAATTTAGCTCTGCTCTGCTCTAATACTTTTTTCCCCGTCAAGTGGAAAGTTTAACAACACAATTTCTCTTCTATTTCCATAAAAACAATCAACACGTATCATGCAAGAATACAATGTAGAGGCTCAGTTGTTATTAAATGGTTGAGATTTCTACGTTGTCATGTTATCGCACAATAAAAGCCTCCATCCCGGCGGGTCAAGCGCCGCGTTAAGACGCTCGCATGCAGATTTGTTGTAAATTCTTTAGATCAATGTCTGCGAGAATCACTATCTTTAAGTGCTTACGGGCTGAGTTCACCTAAACGACCGTTTAGACTGCCTTGTGTCAGTCGTAAATTTCAGCTATAAAAACTCTTCGTCGTTTCATGTTGTATTATGACTGGCATGCAACATACTAATGGAGGTTTTCTACATTAATCTGTATTTCTGAGTTGTCAAACATAATTATAACCCTCTTAAAGAAGGTTATATAAAGAAGTTTAACATTTTAAAACTATTAACATTATCATTTTCTTTTAAACTCGACCCGTCCCGAACCGAAATTACCCGATTTTCAAACTTTGACCCGCCGGCCATATCCGAAGAAAATAATTAAGCCTCGCTCTGTGAAAAGGAGGTTTAATGCATATGCGTTAAGTGTCGTCCCAGATTAGCCTATGCAGTCCGCACAGGACTCATTAGCGACGGCACTTTCCGCCTGAACTGGATTTTAGCTAAAAAGAGACTTTCTTTAAACTAAAAGTATCATACAATCGGAATGTGTCGTCCCTGATAAGCCTGTGTGGACTGCACAGGCGAATCTATGGCGACACTTTACTACGCACATGCATTAAACCCTTTCTTAACATAGCGCGGTCCAATTTTAAGTCACAGCACACGTGGGAATATAATGTTACTGAAAAGGGCTCTCAACAAATTGAAGTAAGTTTGTTCTTTTCAGTTCGAAACAAAAAGCACATTGCTCTGACATTTCCGCAGTTGTGATAATATAAGCAGTATTTGCCATTACAGTGTTTATCGAACGAAAATTCAACTTTATATTTCGAAACCTAATTTTAATACAATAATACAAGCGGCCAGATAACAATTCAATCTACCCCACTACTTCTGTTCTTTATANAAACTCGACATCGTATCTTGTTGTATTACGACTGACATGCAACATAATACTGGAGGTCGCCTGCATTAATCTCTATTTCTGACTTGTCAAACAGTATTATAACCCTCTGAAAAAAAGGTTATACACAGAAGTTTAATATTTTGAAACGAATAACATTATACATTTCTGTTATACCCGACCCGACCCGACCTGAAATTACCCGATTGTCAAACTTTGACCCGCCGCCCATATCCAAAGACACTAATTGAGCTTTGCTCTGTGAAAAAGGGGTTTAATGCATGTGCGTAAAGTGTCGTCCCAGATAAGCCTCTGCAGTCCGCACATGCTAATCAGGGACGACACTTTCAGCCTCTGACATTTCCGCAGTTGTGATTATATCAACAATATTTGCCATTACAGTGTTAATCGAAATTTATCCCAAAATTTATATTTCGAAACTACATTTTAATACAATAACACAAAGAGCTGAACCATGTTTAGCGGCCAGATAACAATTCAATCAACCCCACAACTTTTGTTCTTTATAATAACCTTAAAAAAAGAAGATGCTCATTACAAACAATAGTTTTTCACGAAATACGTTGCCAACTGACCCAGTTTGAACGCTAATTAGGTGCGATGTCGGTAGGAAGATAACACATACAAAACAAATAGAGAGACTTCGTAACATTAAAAGCAGCTCATAATATGTAAATAATTATATTAAAACTGGATCGAAAAGGAATTTGTTAAAACGGTGTGTGCAGATTGTACAACGTAAGTATACTTCAAAGATTTCCGTAAAATATACTTTATTTTAGAGTATTTTCAGTCAGTCAGTCAGTCAGTCAGTCAGTCGGTCGGTCGATCGGTCGGTCGGTCGGTCGGTCGGTCGGTCGGTCGGTCGGTCGGTCAGCAGTCGGTNTCGGTCGGTCGGTCGGTCGGTCGGACGGTCGGAAAGTCGGTCGGTCGGTCAGTCAGTCAATACAGTCAACCTCCATGTAGGCTGGCCCAGCCCACCTTGACATCAACACAGAGATTTCGACGAATAAGATCGATTTGCAATACAATTATAATAATTATATATGTTTTATTAATCAAACATACTTTTCGAAACGGTAACATCTTCGTCAACCGTGTTTAGAGATAAAAAAAAAACACTTGTCATTGAATGAGTGTTTGGCATCGAGTTAATCGGACGGTTGTTATCATGACGTTTAATTTGATATTCGTTCGTTATGACTACATTTTTAAGAAAATTAGGCACATTACTAAAGTATGAATCATAAAAGGACGTTCTCTAATAATATTTTTTTGTTCGCAGTTAACAAAATCTCCCTCAAGTCACCTTTAACTAACGATTTCGCTGATATATGTGAAATCACTGGGGACTGTCGAGGTCAAAGCGTAGTCCGTTTCTCTACGACGTCGGGTATATGTTTTTCTACGAAACATTTGTCAATACACTACTTAATCAGGCGAGTTTCATCTTTTCTGGTATTTATGGATTAGAGAACGGAACATCCAGTAATGGTAGGTACTTATTTTCAATAACAAACTAATTACAAATGCGCGTAGTTGCAACCTTTACATTGATTTTGAGCTAAAATCGAAATATATTGATTTGAAGTAATGCATAAGGTGGTTATTCTGTTAAAATAGCCAATTACAGTAACTCAACTAAAATGAAACTACATGTAACTTTGATACACTGTACATTAAACATTTTAAAGTACAAAACAGGTAACGAACATATACTTTTATCATTCAAATGCTTTGTTTCGAAGGAAATTACAAATCGCTTTATGTCTAGGTTTTGCACAGAGTATGTATTGGTTGTGCCATGAACTACAAATATAATGTATAGGTTACTCAACGAAGTACGCCAATCTGTACTTCGATGGCATGTGTATTGAAACAATGTTTCATAGTAAAACATATACCCGACGTCGTGGAGAAACGGACTACGCTTTGACCTCGTTAGCCCCCAGTGGAAATAAGAAAAAAAAAAAATCAATTTCTAAAACAATCTGACAATTTTGTTTGCAAAGGTTGTAGGAGCCCCATTCAACTATGCTCCGCTCTGATATTAATTTGCGTCAAATGGGTAGTTTAACAACATCTTTTCTCTTCCATCTATATAAAAACAATTAACAAGTATCATGCAAGAATACAATGTAAAAGCTCAGTTGTTATTACATGGTTGAAATGTCTACGTTGTCAGGGATATCGCACAATAAAAGCCTCCATCCCGGCGTGTCAAGTGACGCGTTAAGACGCTCACATGCAGATTTGTTGTTAATTATTTAGATCAATGGTTTCGTGTTCTGAGAAAACTGGGCATAATGTTTGTGCGTAAATTGTCATCCCAGATTTGCCTGTGCAGTCCGCACAGGCTTATCCGGGACAACACTTTACGCCTTAACTGGATTTTCGCTAAGAAGAGACTTCATTTAAACGAAAAATGTCATAAAAGCGGAAATTGTCGCCCCTGATTAGCCTGTGCGGACTGCACAGGCTAATCTGGGATGACAATTTACGCACAAGCATTATGCCCAGTTTTCTCAGAACGCGAAACAATGTCTGCGATAATCACTTTAAGTGATGAGAAGCCAAGATCACGTAAACGCCATATAAACGACCATTTAGACTGCCTTCTGCCATGCGTACATTTTCAGCTATAAACATTCGACGTCGTATCGCCGGTGCTACGACTGACATGCAACATCATAATGGAGGTCGCCTACATTAATATCTATTTCTGACTTGTCAAACATATAAATATCTAAGGGAGAAGGTTAGTTCAAGAAGGTTACATTTTAAACATAACTCTTTTATACCGCAAGCGACCCAACCCGACCCGTTTTACCCGATTTTACAACTTTGAACCGCCGTCCCTATACACAATTTTCGTAATGATTTTAAGTAACAGCACACGTTGACATATTATGGTTGTCCGGTTAGCGCAGTGGTCGGCACACGCACTTCTCACTAAGGCGACCCGGGTTCAATTCCCGTTCCCGGAAGAGTTTGGCTGGTGGTCACCCCAACCGGACAGGTGGGGTTTCCTCCGGGTACTCCGGCGTCCCCCACAACACAAAGACCATAATCAAATTAATCATATATTTCAGTAAAAAAAGCAAAAAAAGCTGGACGTGGCAGCTATTATTCAAAATTCGTCCCAATCGTCATGAGTCTACTAGTTAATGAGTTACTGGGACACGCACCTTCCTTGTCTTCATACAATAAAACCTCTGGCACGGAAAGATCTCATTAACTTCGAAATACACACACACGGGAATATTATGATACTGACAACAAAATGCATTTAGTTTGTCCTTTACATGTCGCAAAACACGTGCAGGTAGCTCTGACATTTCCGCAGTTGTGATTGCATCAACAATATTTGCCATTACAGTGTTTATCGTATTTTATTCCGAATTTATATTTCGAAAATAAGTTTTTTAATAATAATGCAAAGAGCTGTATCCTGTTTAGCGGCAAGATACCAATGCTATTTACCCCAAAACGTCTTGTTCGTTTTAACATTAACCCATTTATGCCGAGTGGACTCTCCCATCCTTCTAAATTGGATCAATTTATTTCAAAAAGTAGAGATGTCTGGTATATTTATTTTTATTTTTTATAATATTTCTCACAGAAATTCCTTTAAGCAAACAGCGTAGACCCCGATGGGACGCCGCATTATGCGGCGTCTCATCTGGGTCTACGCTGTTTGCCTAGGCCTTTTTTGTAGACGCTAAGCATAAATGGGTTAAAGGAAGAAGTTCCTCATTACAAACAATATTTTGTCATGAAATAAGTTGCCAACTGACCCAGTTTGTGCGCAAATTATGTGAGATGTCAGACAAAAAAGAATCAGTAGGAACAAGAAATATCTTTAAAAAAGACATACGGCGTTGATTGTGGTTGGAGTTGGTGAAAGGTAAAGAGTTTAAAGAATGAAATCAAAGATAGCATATGTCTTTTTCTGTGCAGTTCTTAGCTGCATTTCACGCAGTACGGGATATTTACGCGTAGTTTTCGCGGTTTATTTTACATGATTACATACTGCTGATCATATATCTATAGATACAAAAAAAGAAGAATGGAAGTGAAATTAAAACATGTTAGTCAACCGGCCACACGCGAAGTATCTGTACATATTTTAAATATTTATTCGCGCGTTCTTCGGACAAACCTGTTTAGTGGTTTGTCGGGCATTGCTATTTGATTCGATTATTAACAGTATCGGGAATCATCTCGCTCATGCTCAATACATTGGTCAATATGGTGGAATAATTCTTGTTGAATTAATCAAACATAATATTTATCATGGTTTTGTTGAAAACACATTAAGAATCTTTTATTGAGATACCATAATTATATCGGCGAATATCTTCATTTAACATCTGGTCTAAATAAAATCCCAGTTCACCTAGTTCACGCGATACCGTCTATATTATATAACGATCCCTGTACTGACCGCGCGAACTCACCCTGATACCTTGCGGCTTGGAATGCAATGCTTAAAGTGAGGTCACGATTTCACGGCTTGAACGACGGCTTGTTTAAAACTTTATACTTTTACATGTTTAATGTTCAATTTCGAAAACAATTAAATATGGTTTGGCCAAAACTAATATCAGGATATCGAAAAACGATACTTTTATGAACTAAAATATACTAGTACACAGACAGCAATATGGTAATAATAACTAAATATGAGAACATAGCCTTTAAGTACAAACGCTCTGGCGCTGACAATCCTCTGAATATAAAGGAACACACACAAACTGTTTTGATGTCAAACCTTATCATTAGAGATACAATTGTTTCATGCTGAATACGCAGTTAACATCGTTGCTAAACGAACTGTAGTATCCCTTTTCATACCCAATACTTCCCAAAAAAAGAAAGTCGATGGAATAACATATTAATGTTAATGTGAAATCTGTTTGTAGATTGCACGTTTTTTTCTGCGAAAAGTTTCAGGCCCACCGGCGGGAAAATTTATATTCGAATTGATTGGTCGCTTACAAAGGTCAGGCTAAGGTGAAAACCTGGCGTATACGGCAAACGCCGAAAAAAACGAGAAGCTGTTTAACAGTAAAAGCAGCTTATCGTGAAACGTTTATAGACATGAGTTTCTGTTGTAAATAATTTTTTAAGCAGGATCGAAAAGAAATGTGTTCAACTTTCGTGCGCGCATTGTACTTCTTAAGTATGCTAAATAGATTACCGTAAAATATAGTGTGAGTATAAAGGCTGGCGCTTATAACTCTGCATTCGTAGACAAAATGTACTTTTTTTATTTATTGTTACCCCCAAACCACAAAAAAGATTTAAAAACTGCTTTATTTGTACACGTTTTCTAAAATTTAAACTGAAGATTTTAGTACCCGTTGACTATATGTGGTACAGGTTACTTTAGCATATAGTTTTTAATGTGTGTACATGTATATGTATGGGTTCTATGTTTTTTTCTTTCAGTGGTGTACCAATAGTCGGGATGACTATTTTTTTTTGCCGAATCCTCTTGTTCACACACCTGTTAAAATTGGGATTTTCTTTGTCATATTTAAAGAGTAAAGAACGCGAATGGTCTCAAACGGGAAACAGCGTGCGTGAGGATCGCGGAAACAAAATGTGTCGCGTTCTGAGAAAACTGGGCATAATGCTTGTGCGTACGTGCGTGCAGTCCGCACAGGCTCACCAGGGATGACAATTTCCGCTTTTATGGAATTTTTCGTTTAAATGATGTCTCTTCTTAGCGAAAATCCAATTTAGGCGGAAAGTGTCGTCCCGGATTAGCCTGTGCGGACTGCACAGGCTAATCTGGGACGACACTTTACGCACATGCATCATTGTGCCTCTTCTGCCTACGATATTCTGTATCGTCTAGAGCGTATGGTAATTGAAAATGTGTGCTCAATTTGTCCAAATAAATTTAAAAAATACTATGAATACATTTTCCAAAATAAGGCGAAATAACTCATGTGTACATGGTGTTATTGGTCTCGTTTCCGAAATCAAGTGAACAGTTAATTTTATATGATTTTTATTCAAACATTTTAATCAGAATTGAAATCGCCATGCAGAAAAAATGGCATTTTGGCATTACTTTTCCACAGACAAGCGAGCCGTTACTTCGATATTAATATTCCTATGCATGCCCATTATTGAGTTTTCTTGCGTCCATACCTTTAAACATTTGGTCCAGATTAGAACATATCTCTGTTATATAGCGACAAACACTGTTCGACATGCGTCACATTCTTCGAGTTGCGCACTCGGGCAGGAACGGATTTTTCGAGCGGCCGCAGAGGATCATGCCCTCGAAAACGTGTATTATCCATATATACATGTATAGAAGCCGAGAAAAGTTAATGTGTGTGTTATAAGAGACATTGTTTGATGAATGAAAAACAGATTCCGGTAGTTTAGGATTTAATTGCGCAGTCTTACAAAAGCTTGTAAAATAACTACTGGTACATTCATGGCCGTGTGGTCGCCAAAGTACGTCCATTCAGAGATGTTATGCTCTTGAATATGTTACTATGATTGAATCTTATATTTGAAATATGAGCATACATCTATAGTTTCATCAATTATATAATAATACTAATAATAAAATAATAATAGTAATAATAAGACGAAGAAGGAGAACAACAACAACAAAAAAAACAACAACAACAACAGCAAGAGGAAGAATATAAATATAAAGAAGACGAAAAAAAGAAGACGGAGAAAACGATTATTTACTACTACTATTACTATTCTTTTCCTTCCTCCTCCTCTTCTTCTTGTTCTTCCTCTTCTTCTTCTTCATCATTTTCATCTTATTCTTCTTATTATTTTTAAAAAATTATTATTATTATTATTATTATTGTTATTTTCATTGTTATTTTCATTGTTCATTATTTACAGGAAATCAACTCCAATGCCGTGTTCGCCGGGGTGGGCGGAGTCTACGACGCTCCGTTCCCATGGAAACGCTGGAAGAAGTGCGCGTGGTTCGAGGCGGCCATCGCAGTCGTGTCGCTCAACATCCGGTACTTGGACAAGCTGGTTCCCGGCTACCGGAACTTCGATCAGACCTTCCACACTGACTACATAGGTAAGTGGATCTCGAACTGTTTATATATACAAATGCTCGTGTGAGACGTTAAAGGATTGTTGCAGGCCCCGGCGGGGCTATAGCCCATACACGTCTAACGTACACCCGTTATACAAACTTATTCATTTAAATATTATTGTAAATATATCTGCTAAAATAATTCAACTCATAACAACTGTTCTGTAGGCTTTTAACGAAACTAAATTTACTTGATATGCGAACAAACTGCGCCTTATATTTTTAATATCGTACTCAGACAAACGCTGAATGAAATATGATCATAACACTGTGTTTCCATGGACACCGTTATGTTGTAAACTTAAGAACACTACAGACGATGTAGAATTCTGCAGATCAATTACAACGTTGAATCATCATAAAATGTGTCGCGTTCTGAGAAAACTGGGCATAATGCATGTGCGTAAAGTGTCGTCCCTGATTAGCCTGTGCAGTCCGCACAGGCTAATCAGGGACGACACTTTCCGTCTCAACTAGATTTTCGCTAAGAAGAGACATCATTTAAACGAAAAATTCCTTCAAAGCGGAAATTGTCGTCCCTGATTAGCCTGTGCGGACTGCACAGGCTAATCTAAGATGACAATTTACGCACAAGCATTATGCCCAGTTTTCTCAGAACGCGACACAAATCTTTAATTACAAGAGATATCGGCCATGTACATAGCATTAATGGGTATCAAATGAGCATCGTTATGCGAACAATGGGCTTAATGCATTTGTTTAAAGTGTCGTCTCAGATAAGCCTGTGCAGTCCGCACTGGCTTATCAGGGACGACAATTTCCGCTTTTATGGAATTGGTCGTCTAAAAGAAGTCTATTTTAAACGAGAATCCAGTTTATGCGGAAAGTGTCGTCGCTGATTAGCCTGTGCGGACTGCGCAGGCTATTCTATGACAACTCTATACGCAAATGCATTAAGCCCAGTTTTCCCAGAATGCGGCTCAAATTAAGTCCAGAAGCACTCAGTCCAAATACATACACAACTTCCTGGCACAAGTATGTAGGGAGGAATGTGTACAATATAATATTTACTAACAACTACTTACGTATGTATTATGGTGTAGGGTGTGTGTTCGTACGAAAACGGGATCAAAGTGGGGATTTATTAAAAAAATAATAACTGACATTGTTCAGAAAAAAAAATGGAAAAAACTACTAAAACTATGTTTAATCTTTGCCCGCTATATTGATCACATTGATTTGCACGTGCATCTATATCGCTGCATATGACCCGCGTCATGCGAAAATGGCGTATTCATTTCCGTCGTCGTAATCGCGTGTTTTTGTCATTTTTATTGGGCACGAATATTTGAATGAACATAATTCATATCATTGAAGTGTCTTACTGGGTTCAATATTTATGCATGTTAGTCTATATCGTTACATGGGTTATTAACCTTAAACTTTCGAAGTCATGAAGTCATGACTAAGACGATACGCTTAATTCGACCGTACATCATCGCTCTTGTTGACGCGCTATTGCAGTATTGTAGACTAGCAACCGTTAGATCACGGGTTCAATCCCCATTGTGGGAGCGTTCGTTTGATCTCCCCCAAAGACTGGTTACTGGTTCTTCCCATATAACGGACTCGACAGCGTTTCAATAAGCCTTAGGCTTTCGATGCAATCGAGCTTAAGTAAATAGGTTTAAACTAAACTAATGCAGTTTAATTGACGGTACATTATCTCTTATATTGGCGCGCTATTTCAGGCTGTTTCAACTTCAAGCTGTGGCGGTTCGGTGAGTGGATAGACCTGGTAGTGGACGACCACCTCCCCACCCTCGACAACCGGCTCCTGTACTGTCAGGCCTACGGGAACCCCCGGGAGTACTGGGGACCCCTGGTGGAGAAAGCGTATGCAAAGTAGGTGCCCAATTGCTTTGCATTTTAAGTCCATCATGTTACCTTAAAACATGTTCCCGCCCCGAGGACCCGTCACTTGCAGCATAGTTATGCATTCAATCTCCGTCCGTTGCATCTGCACTCCAAATTTCATCCCCGTCCTTTGCATCTCAGCTACGCCATGGATCTCCGTCCGTTGCATCGTATCTTCGCCTTAAAGCTCCGTTCCTTCATTTTAGGTCTACATTTAATCCCCGCACTGGCATTTTAGTTCCGCCGTTAATCTTCGTCTCTGCTCGGCCTTGAACATTCATCCAGTGCATCTTAGCTTCGCTTTAAGCCTCCTTCCCTTGCATTATAAGACCGCCTTAAATCTCCGTTCTTTTCATGTAATCTCAGCCTTGAATGTTCGTCCCTAGCATCTTAGCTCCACCTTAAACCTTTATACCTTGCATTATTGACCGCCCGAAATATCCGTCCCTAGCATCTGAGCTCCATCTTTAACCTCCGTACTTTTCATCTATACCCCGCTCTAAATTTCCATCGCTCGCATCTGCACTCCGCCCTAGATCTACGTTCCTTACATATAGCTCCACCTTAAACCTCCGTACCTTGCATCTTTACTCCGCCCTAAATCGCCGTTCCTTGCATCTTAGCTCCACCTTTAACCTACATACCTTGCATCTTAGCTCCACTTTTAACCTCCGTACATTGCATCTACACCTTACCCTTAATATCCTTACCTTGCATCGTATCTCGACCTTTAACCTCCGTACCTTGCATCTACACTCCGCCCATATTCTCCGTACCTTGCATCTTAGCTCCACCTTTAACCTCTGTACCTTGTATCTATACTCCGCCCTAAATCTCCTTACCTTGCATCTTAGCTCCACCTGTAACCTACGTACCTTGCATCTTTACTCCGCTCTAAATCTCCTTCCCAGGCATTTGAGCTTCACCTTTAACATCCGTACCTTCAATCTGTACTCCGCCCTAAATCTCCTTTCCTTGCATCTTAGCTCCACCTTTAATCGCAGCACCTTGCAGGTTTATATGACCTTTTTAATATCCGACCTTTGCATCTAAGCGCTGCCTTTACTCGCTGTCCGTTGCATATAAGCTCCGCCTTTTATCTCATTCATTGAATCTAAGCCCCGCCCTTACAGCCCATATGTTACATATTAGCTTCGTCTTTAATCTCCGTCAGTTGCTGTCTGGTTAGCGCATTGGTTGGTACACTCGCTTCCAACCTTTGCGACCAGGGCTCAATCCCGGCGTCCGGCGCATTTGAGTTAAATAGATCACCATACCCCGCCATATCGAGTTTCCTCCCGGCACTACGATCCCTTACAGCACAAGACCACACAAAATTGGATGCATTTCATTAAAAAATAGCCTGTAATTGCAGCAATTAGGTGGGAGTTCTGGGACACACCCTGGGTCCTCACATAATTCATCTCATGCGCGGAAGAACCTTTAAAACGAAATGCACACAATCCAATTACACGCCGTCAGATGAATCTCCGCGATGTTTTAAACCCCCGTGCACCCGTTTAAACATGTACGTGTGTTCCTCGTAGAGAAAGCGCATGAAAAGAAAGTGCCTCGCACTTTGCATCTGAAATTCAGCTTTAAACGTCACACCATGCATGTGAGCTTCAGTTTTAACCCATTTATGCCTAGCGTCTAGAAAAAAAGGCCTTGGCAAACAGCGTAGACCCAGATGAGACGCCGCATGATGCGGCGTCTCATCAGGGTCTGCGCTGTTTGTTTAAAGGAATTTCTGTAAGAAATATTCTAAATATAGAAATAAATATACTAAACATCCCTAATTTTGGAAATAAATTGATACAATTTGAAGGATGGGAGAGTCCACTAGGCATAAATGGGTTAATCCCGCTCCTTGCACCTGAAAATACGAAGCTATCATCAGCAAAAGTATCAGCAACAACCAAATAGAACAGAGAAAACAAACACTATATCTTCGCAAATTTTAACTACAAAAATAAACGAAAATAAAACAACAAAGCAATAAAATAAAAATGTCTAAAAATATCGACAAAAACAATAAAAAGAAACGATGTCGAAGACAACACAATTTCCTCTTTCCACATCTTTGAATAAACAAAAACCTGAAAGGTTTTGGAGTTCTGAAGCTCGCCATTTCACAAGACTTATTCGTTTTACGGCTTGTACTTTATATGGCCTCCGGTTAGCTGATGAATTAATGGCGACAGGAAAAGGTCGCAGATGGCTCCATTATTGTTTAGGAAGCTCTGCGTATTTAGGCCAAAACGATTAACGGTGAGGAAAACACGCTTTATGCGATGGGCTTTAGAGATGTGTCGAGTCAAGTCGCAATTTACATCCCCAAAGATCGGAATGTAATGTACGTAAATAAATTGTATACATCAATAGAAAAGTTGTCTTAAAACAAATAAAGTATCTATGCTTTTTTCACATTTTTTCTCATTTCATGCGTGATACAGTCCGCACAGGCTAATTAGGGACGAAATTTCGACTAAGCTTGATTTTCGTTAAGAACAGAGTTCCTTTAAAGGCCCTATAAAGGTGACAAATCCAATTATTATGCATATTAACTGGTCTAATTTTTACCGGATTTCAGTTACTCTTGCAAAAAAAAGCTAATAACACAGCGTAGGTGCAACGTTGTCAAGAATTGTGGAAGATATACCCGTTTCAAAATTGGAAGAAATGTTTACAACTTTGCAACTAACGTGGTGTGTAGCCTCAAAGCGGTGACGTATGCTAAACATAGCCGAAAGAAAATTCAATTTTAATTATATTTTAAACAACTTTTTACTAGCAGAAAGTAACTTATTAGATCACTACAAACTTTTTAACCATTTAGAAGAGACCTACTTTGTGAGTGATACCGGAAAACGTTAAAAATCAACGATATATTTTTGGTGACCTGAGTCCCTTTGACTTTCACTTTCCCGAGTAAACAGCGATGTAAATAAACTGATTGTTTGTAAACACAATTGACTTGGAGGACACTGTATTTTTAGCTCAAAACAAGTTGTATCGCTCATTTTTTNGACGGACGGACGGACGGACGGACGGACGGACGGACGGACGGACGGACGGACGGACGGACGGACGGACGGACGGGCGGACGGGCGGACGGGCGGGCGGGCGGGCGGGCGGACGGACGGACGGACGGACGGACGGATGGACGGACGGACGGGCGGGCGGACGGACGGACGGAAGTAAAGATGGATGGATGGATGGATGGATGAATGGAGTCCGAAAGGGATAACGGTCCGTTGAAAAACATGGCTGCCTGGAAATGGGGCAGTATTCCTAATATGAGTATAGTGAAACATTGTGAACAATATAGAAGTCGCATTTTTGTCTTATCTTCATCTTCTAATTTTTCCTAAACATTGTTGATACATCTTTAAAAATGTTACTGATGTGCCATATTGTTTAATGTTTACAACTTAATTTTACCACCATAACGGCCTGCGACTGGTCAATCAAAGAATATCTAGCCAATGAAAACGCTCAAAAAAGCTTTTACACATTTTAAAAGACAAATATTCCTATAAATGGTCGTGAGACCTGGCATGAAAAATAAAAGCTTGTGATACAATTATTTTTTAAGGAATTGACACAATACGTATGGAACTAAAAGAGTGAATGAAATCACATTATAATATGTAAACTTCTTCACGATAATACCGCGCGTTACCTAGTTTCAGGAACCGGAATATGTTCAGGAGTGTGCCCGCAATGTCGGCTGCAAAGTCCTCGTTGCGCGTTATGAACATCTGTTGTCGTGGAAACACGGTCAGCCATTCCTTAAGGTGGATCGAGTAGAAACTTCCAGAAATCGGCATCTGAACCCAAAATTGACCAAATTTCATAAAAATAAAAAGACCGGGAATGTGTCCCAACTTTCGTGTGGCTAGCGATTAAACAATGAAGAAGTGCTGGGACACAATCTAGGTCTTCTCAAAATGAAGTCAAAGGCGCAAAAGTTAAAAAAAAAATGTTTAATTCGCATATCCGCGTTAGAGCAAATGATGGGGAAAACACGACATAACATGATACGAATAAAGACGAATGACAGTATCTGACGGTAGATAACATATGCACATTATTCTGTAAATTATCTGGATCTTCACTTCAAATAAAAATAAAAACGAAAATTATGAGCGATATTGAAAATCTTACCTTATGATTTAGTTTTATAAAGCTTGAATAAAGGGTCTTTTCCTTGTCATTAATTCAACAAAGTAATCTAGTACTCATGACAGGAAGCCTTGCTGCTTTACGAATACACCAATTTAATGACGCGTACCTTCAGGGTAAAGAAGTAGAAGTACAGGAAGTAGAAGTACCATCAACACAATTTTCCGAATTCGACTACTTAATCCTGTTAGCTTTAGCAATCACACTAATAGTTATAGCAAAATAAGACAACGAACCTTAAGTTGTCGAAACACATGTTCATCATATAGACACGCCTTCATCGATCGACTGCTCGTGCAATTACGTAACGCTTGCAACGATGACGTCACGTCGTGATGGAAATCACGTGACGTCTCACCGAAGCGCGCGTGCAGGTAGCTGCTGAATAATCTGGAAGCAGAGAATACGATAAGCAGGCGCAACATTCACGTAAAATGAAAACACAATCTTAAAAAGTCATTTCGTTCCAAGAATGGAATACAAATCAATGTAAAGGGGGGTTTAGGGGTAAACATAACCATACAAAATCAAAATATTTATTTTACTTTTAGTTTCGGCCTTTAATTTTCAATTTATTTCAAAACAATATTGTAGAATCTACATCATGTTTTGAAAACGCTTTTAAAGTAATTGTTTATATATTTTCTTTGCGAAATATAACAAAATGTCCACAGTCTTCGTGGTGAATAATTCAAGATGGCGTCCGTTTTCCAACTTTAAATGTTAGAAAAAAGGAAAAGTTAAAATCATCCCGCTTTGGCAGCTGGAAACGTTTTCCACTTAAATGGGCGGCTCCCGTGAACGAAAAAGTTATAGTTATTAGATCACTTAAATCGGACAATCTGTATGGAAGTAAAAAANTATGTCAGACACAGTTTTAGAAAAAAATCTTTAAGCAAACAGCGCAGACCCTGATGAGACGCCGCATCATGCGGCGTCTCATCTGGGTCTACGCTGTTTGCCAAGGCCTTTGTCCGGCGAGGCATCGGCATTTATCTTCAATACTCTGGGCCACGCATACGCGACACAGTTCAAACAAACGATGCACACATTATAAACATTTTATTTGAAATTATGAGTTAATTTTGCGTTAAAATTAAAATGGATAAACTGTTTAAACGATATGGTGTCGGCCTAACGATCAGGCTGTTACGGGTTCGATCCCCATGCTGAGAAGATTGTGAAAAAAATCTTCTCTGAAGGCACCAAGCGCTGTTTTAACCCCGGAAACCGACTCGATAGTGTTTTCTTGCTCTTTCCATGCCATCGAGCTTAATTTAACAACTTTATTTAAGCAATAAAACTATCGCCATGCTAAGTTAAGAATATATAGTTTCTTATTGTTTTTTCAACGTTAATGTAAACAAGAAATATCTTTTAAAAGATATACGGCGTTGATTGTGGTTGGAGTTGGTGAACGGTAAAGAGTTTAATGAATGAGATCAAAGATAGCGAATGTCTTTTTCCATATATATATATANAAAATTGAAGTTATTATTTTCCAGTATTATTTTTATGCCTTCTTTTATAAACCGTTGTGAAAACCTTTCATTAACCGAATCGGGATATTTTTGAAGCCAATAATCAATAGCTTCTAAACCAAGAGTATGCGGTATATTAGAATATAAATTAATTACATCAAATGATACTAATGTACTTGACTCTGGAACTTGTGAAGGTATATGTTTTAGGAAATCTATGTTATTTGTTATATTGCTATTGACATATTTTACAAACGGTTTTAACAAGATATCCAATAAAGAACTTAAACGACTTGTTTCACAGTTAGTTCCAGCGACTATTGGGCGAAAGTTTAAATCGTCTGGATCCATTAACTCTATATATTCTGAATTGCTATGTTTAATTGCATCCTGAATGATTTTACTTTTATGAATTTTTGGAAGACCATAAAATAGACTTGTTTTCCATTCGAATTTTACTAAGAAATCATTTTCCTGTTTAGTTAGTTTATAATTTTCCTTTAGTAAATTGCGTATTTTTGAAAGTGTTATTTGACTACCATTATCAGGGATTTGTTTATAATATTCAACGTCATTTAACATTGCTAATAATTTTCTTTTATAAAAGTCTGTATTCATTATAACAATTTAGCGTTGGCTAAATCAATATATATTTAAAATCCCAGACACGTGTTTTTAGTTTTATTATATAATATTCACAATCTGGATTATTACATTTTACTTATATAACTATATATATATATATATACACACAAAACAGAAAAACAAAAGAAGAATTGAAGTAAAAATTCAAACATATAAGTCAACAGGCCACACGCGAAGTATCCGTACATATTTTAAATATTTATACGCGCGTTGTTCGAACAAACCTGTTTTAGTGGTGTGTCGGGCATTGCTATTTGATTCGATTATAAACAGTATCGGTTTAATAAATTGGTCAAAATGGTGGAAAAATGCTTGTTAAATTAATCAAAAATAATATTTGTCATGGTATTGTTGAAAACTCTTTAAGAATCTATGATTGACATACCATAATTATATTGCCGAATATCTACATTTAACATATTTCTGGTCTAAATACAATTCCAGTTCACCTAGTTAACGCGATAGCGTCTTTGTTATATAACGATCCGTTTACTGACCGCGAACTGACCCTGATACCTTGCGGGTTGGAATGCAATGCATTAAAGTGGGGTCACGATTCCACTACTAGAACGACGGCTTGTTTAAAACTTTATAATTTTACATGTTTTATGTTCAATTTCGAAAACAATTAAAAATGGTTTGGCCAAAACGAATATCAGGATAGGGTAAAACGATACATTTATGAACTAAAATATATAAGTTCACAGACAGCAATATGGTAGTTATTACTCAATATGAGAAGATAGACTTTAAGTACAAACGCTCTGGCGCTGACAATCCTCTGAATATAAAGGGGCACACACAACTTTATTGATGTCAAGAGTTGAGTGTAAAACTGTTCTATCCACCAAGCCTTTACGTTAGAGATATAAATGTTTCATGCTGAACACGCAATAAAAGAGCGTTACATGCTATACTACAAAGACGCGGTAATGTTTCCCATGTTCTGGGGGATTATGCTCAAATCAGCGAATGGAATTAATTAACTGTATTCATTCGTATCTAGCCGCGGGAAATGTTATTTGAATTTTATTGGGCACTTACAAAGGTCGGGTAAAGATGAAAAGCTAGGTTAGACATCTACGCCGAAAAATGTTCAGTTCTTGTAATTGCCTTGACCACGAATCAGTTGCTTGACATTTTGACCTTGTTCAATGAAGGAAACTCCCAATGAAATGAAATTAAGTTAAATGGAACAATGTGTAGACTTAAAATTTACTCCACAGTTTCGACAGTTTGTGTTGAGGGATACAACCCTGTCATCTGCTGACCTTTCTACGGGGTCACGGACGATCAGGATGAGTCTGACCCCGGGGTTCACATGATGCACGAGTCGGGGCGTGGTAACGACGGGGAGGTCAGCCCGGGGGTCGTTCTGTGCGATGTTGCGCCACGATGTCAGGTCGTAGAAGTCCATAGGGTCACCGTGACCTAAGGGAACGAACGTTGCATGACCAAAAGGTGATATAGAAATAAGCCACGTTCTGTGAAAAGGGGGTTAAATGCATGTGGGTAAAGTGTTGTCCCAGATTAGCCTGTGCAGTCCGCACAGGCTTATCAGGGGCGACACTTTCCGCATAATTTAGATTTTTGCTAAGAAAAGACTTTCTTTAAACGAAAAATATCATACACGTGGAAAGTGTCGTCCCTGCTTAGCCTGTGCGGACTGCACAGGCTAATCCGGGACGACACTTAACGCACATGCATTAAAGCCCAGTATTTACAAAACGATGCACATATAGAAATTATACCGTCTTTAATGGGCAGTGTCATCTTTTTTAGCTGTCAAACAAACTATTTTCTTTAATTCTCTATTACAAAGACTACCTGGTTCAACGGGTTGACATACCCCAATAATTGCGTACGCCAAAAGGCATAACATATATGAAAATTCTTACGTTTTAAACAACACCGACATATCTTACCGACCTGTTACCCCTGGATGAAATACACTTCCGTTCGCGCTCGTCTGGCGGATGGTGGATATCGTCTGGCCGTCGAACAGATTGATGAAATCATCCAGACGCATATAGGGCTCGTTACGTCGGTAAAAATGAGCTGTAAAAACAAAGGTGTTGAATTTTCAAATAAACGCAAGTATGTTTGTTGAATTTACATACAAACGTAAGTATATTTGTTCATTTTCCATGTTTCGTGTAATTGTGCGTGTCCAAAGAAATGTTCAGTGCGAAATTATTCTGCGGATAATTTAAGTTTAACAGTCGCGTTTTAGCATCGTCATGGAGAGAAATGCTACTGGCTGAAACACGATTCCGTTATTTAGTGCCCTTAATTTTGCCTTTTTTATTCCTTTTACTTGTCACATTTAAAGAAAATTAGACAATATTATACTATTTTAATAAGATAAATAATGAGATAATATCGTAGATCACTATAAAAATAAAACTTTTTTTCTAACCAACCGCCGAAAATGACTATGATATTGTTTAATATATGGGGCTCTGGTACCTGTTCTTACCGAGATTTAAATGGTTCCGATCATATATAGTTCTTATCTTACCGTTAACCCATAAGAGAGGTAGCCGCTGCGAGGAGTTTTAGTTCTTACCATGGCCGTATCGTTTCCATGACCAGAACCACGTCTCCTTTCTCATAAAGCCTCGGTTTTTAACGACTTCCGGGTGGTGGGAAAGACGTTCAAACAGGTCCGTGGTTCCCGTCTTGCAAACGCCGATAATGTGAAAGTACGGCATGCACCGTAACCTTCCCGCTTCATTCCAACAAGGGTTATGGTAGTCGGGAAGGAAAGATGGCCGCCGCTGAAAGATTAAACAATTAAATGTAGTTAGTAAATGTAATACAGCTAGAAAAAAACGATCCCAATTGGGATTGAGTCCGGGTCCTCCAGGTATCAAGGCAGACACTCTACCGCGTCATTATAAAAGCTAGACAGTACCTCTTTATATGTCACCTTACTACATAAACAAGCTATATTCGTATGTATATTTAACGTGTCCGTCAGGACACACAAGGCAACAAATTAAATTTGATCTTGTTTTGATTTGAAAAAAAAGGTCAACGTCGTTTTAAACAGTTTCCTATTGAAAATATAATGATGATCGGTTTGCATTGCTTAAGTGTATGTTTGGGGTACTGGCAGCATTTAAGCTAGAATATCCACAATATAAGCTATTTAGCTGTTGTGTCTTTTCGGAGGTGTGCATGTACGCATACATTTAAAGGAGCACCTCATACCATTAGTGAAATTATAAAGGTTCTTATGTAGAGAAGGCATATGATTCGTAAATATGTAAGTGTTTGTAGGTTAATGGATGGCATTTTTACCATACAAAGAATGTCTTCCATCCCTGTAGAACGTGACCCACAGCTGTCGTTCATTGCATAGCGACCCGGCGAGTCAGGACCGTTCATTTCAGCGCCGTTGCTACGTCCCTCTATATTTGCGTTCGATGTGACGTAATCTGCGTGTTTACTAGGCGCGCTGTTCAAATCAGATTTTCTTGCAATGGATGAATCGATCGACGAAAATTTGCTCAAAGATTGCAATGGATTTGTATGCATAAGATTTGAGGTCGTTAATAGATTGTCATCATTATTCAACGCCCAAGTCTCGCGTTTATTATAAAAAGCTTCCTTTAATTTCCCGCTAACAGCGCCTCTGACGTTTTGACTCGTTCGATTCACCAGCTGCAGCAAATCGCCTAATCGATTTCGAATCAGAAGATAATTCCCGTCCAGCGCGCTCGTGTTGATGCTGATGTCACCGAGATAAGCAAGTGAGCCGTTCTCAAAAGTCGTGCTGAAGAGTACCACACGCTGCCCGCTGATGCTGCCGAGATATTGGGCCAGCACCACCAGGAACAGCCCACTGGCCGCCATTAAAAGGTAGAACAAGGATTTCTTGTTCACCGCCATTCTGTGAAAAATGAAAAGAAAGTTTGTTTTATGAATGTGTCAATATTCCGACCCCATCCACAGGTAGGAATGGTGGTTTTAACCAATGAAATTTGATTTCCGGTAAAAAAAAATCCATCATATATCCAAATATTTTGACATTTTGTGTAAATCTCCAGTGCGCTTGTCGTGTACAAAGCGCAAGCTTCACCTCTTTATGACGCTTGAAATAGTGTACGTCAATCATTGGAAAAGGCACAGCAGAGATTTCTAATAAAAATGGCTACAGTGAAGCACACAGCCTCTTGTCCTGGTTAAGCGTTGAATTGCATTCATAATATAAACGTTAACAAGCCCTAAATAAATTCAGTGTACCCGCTGAACCTCAAGGCATACCAAACTCAAAAATGAGGATTCCTAGCTTAAAATACCATTTAACAGGATATATATAAACAAATCTTTATTGGGAATATGGTTGATCTAAAGAAATTAACGTTATGTGTCGATAATCCCGCAGTTCTATATCGAGAAACTCGCAGTCCTATGTCGAGAAACTCGCAGTCCTATGTCGAGAAACTCGCAGTCCTATGTCGAGAATCTCACAGTCCTATGTCGAGAATCTCGCAGTCCTATGTCGAGAATCTCGCAGTCCTATGTCGAGAATCTCGCGTTTTGTTATTATTTTGTTCATATTTGTCAACAGTGATTGGGTGGGGAGCGGCCGATTTGTTATACATGATTTTGACTTCTTTGATGGTCTTCTGTAACTCCTCATATTAAAGCTAAGCATTTTGTCCAAAAATCGTAGTTGTAGATACTTTGGTTGTAGCTAACGACTGTGTGCCAATATGTGTCGTGTTCTGTGAAAACTGGGTATAACAGGCTAATCCGGGACGACACTATCCGCCTAAACTGGATTTTCGCTAAGAAGAGACATTATTTAAAAAAAAAAATCCATAAAAGCGGAAATTATCGTCCCTGATTAGCCTGTGTGGACTGCACACGCTAATCTGGGATGACAGTTTACGCACAAGCATTATGCCCAGTTTTCTCAGAACGCGACACATATTATGGTTATCTTAAATCCGACGAAATTGTCTATAAAATGTTTAAAGTGTGAGTGAAACGTGTTATGTGTTTGGAATGTCAGCTCAATGATTTTATATAAGGAACTAAATCCTGTGTTATAAAGATCATCGTACAGTAGACTCTGTCAATACCGGACTCTCCGAATACCGGAAATCTCCCGATTCCGAACGGTCGTGTCAGTCCCGTATTTTCCCCTTCTATTTCTTTGTTAAAAAATGTTGAATAAACCGGACTCTCTCAAAACCGGAAACTGGACGGATATCTCATTGAATTTCGGCATTTTCAACGTAAAATACATTGAGTACACCGGACGGTCTAAATTCTCAAGATGCCCGAGGCGTGAAAATTACAATACCTAGTCAGCACGGCGCGCGCGGTGTCACACATTCCGCTCGCGTAATTATCGATAATCGGATTAAACATACCATAAAGGTGTCAAGTCGTTACCGCGCTTTTGAAGTCCGATTAAATAATGTAAAACCATCTGTGAATGTCTATTATAGACGTGCGGTAACACCAAAAAGTGATTGACGCGATCGTATTATTAAGCTTATGACAAACAATTTAATTAAAAAAAATATTGCATGCCGTTGCGACGATCACTTTCTTGTGATCTCGGGTAGTTTAAAAGATCTTAAAGCAATGTTTTTAACGATGAAATGGTTTTTTGTTTGTTTGTCAGATAAAACTGTGAGAAATATGACCGTTAAATATCCATCCATCTGTCTGCAATTTCATTTATTGCCTTTTCGTAATTTCAAACGCATCTTCAGTATTAATAATCTAAAATCTACAAGTCTTCTCAAATCTGAAATGTCGCAGCCTCCAGCTAAATGCAGACGCATCGAGCTTACGTTAGAGGAGACAAGACAAGACTTGCTGAGATTATGAATGTCTTGAAAATATGACGATTTTTGTGTGTGTGTGTGTGTGTGTGTGTGTGTGTGTGTGTGTGTGTGTGTGTGTGTGTGTGTGTGTNTACTAGATGCCTATCTGCAACATGTCGAGCCACTCATTCTTACTAGATGCCTATCTGCAACATGTCGAGCCACTCATTCTTACTAGATGCCTATCTGCAACATGTCGAGCCACTCATTCTTACTAGATGCCTATCTGCAACATGTCGAGCCACTCATTCTTACTAGATGCCTATCTGCAACATGTCGAGCCACTCATTCTTACTAGATGCCTATCTGCAACATGTCGAGCCACTCATTCTTACTAGATGCCTATCTGCAACATGTCGAGCCACTCATTCTTACTAGATGCCTATCTGCAACATGTCGAGCCACTCATTCTTACTAGATGCCTATCTGCAACATGTCGAGCCACTCATTCTTACTAGATGCCTATCTGCAACATGTCGAGCCACTCATTCTTACTAGATGCCTATCTGCAACATGTCGAGCCACTCATTCTTACTAGATGCCTATCTGCAACATGTCGAGCCACTCATTCTTACTAGATGCCTATCTGCAACATGTCGAGCCACTCATTCTTACTAGATGCCTATCTGCAACATGTCGAGCCACTCATTCTTACTAGATGCCTATCTGCAACATGTCGAGCCACTCATTCTTACTAGATGCCTATCTGCAACATGTCGAGCCACTCATTCTTACTAGATGCCTATCTGCAACATGTCGAGCCACTCATTCTTACTAGATGCCTATCTGCAACATGTCGAGCCACTCATTCTTACTAGATGCCTATCTGCAACATGTCGAGCCACTCATTCTTACTAGATGCCTATCTGCAACATGTCGAGCCACTCATTCTTACTAGATGCCTATCTGCAACATGTCGAGCCACTCATTCTTACTAGATGCCTATCTGCAACATGTCGAGCCACTCATTCTTACTAGATGCCTATCTGCAACATGTCGAGCCACTCATTCTTACTAGATGCCTATCTGCAACATGTCGAGCCACTCATTCTTACTAGATGCCTATCTGCAACATGTCGAGCCACTCATTCTTACTAGATGCCTATCTGCAACATGTCGAGCCACTCATTCTTACTAGATGCCTATCTGCAACATGTCGAGCCACTCATTCTTACTAGATGCCTATCTGCAACATGTCGAGCCACTCATTCTTACTAGATGCCTATCTGCAACATGTCGAGCCACTCATTCTTACTAGATGCCTATCTGCAACATGTCGAGCCACTCATTCTTACTAGATGCCTATCTGCAACATGTCGAGCCACTCATTCTTACTAGATGCCTATCTGCAACATGTCGAGCCACTCATTCTTACTAGATGCCTATCTGCAACATGTCGAGCCACTCATTCTTACTAGATGCCTATCTGCAACATGTCGAGCCACTCATTCTTACTAGATGCCTATCTGCAACATGTCGAGCCACTCATTCTTACTAGATGCCTATCTGCAACATGTCGAGCCACTCATTCTTACTAGATGCCTATCTGCAACATGTCGAGCCACTCATTCTTACTAGATGCCTATCTGCAACATGTCGAGCCACTCATTCTTACTAGATGCCTATCTGCAACATGTCGAGCCACTCATTCTTACTAGATGCCTATCTGCAACATGTCGAGCCACTCATTCTTACTAGATGCCTATCTGCAACATGTCGAGCCACTCATTCTTACTAGATGCCTATCTGCAACATGTCGAGCCACTCATTCTTACTAGATGCCTATCTGCAACATGTCGAGCCACTCATTCTTACTAGATGCCTATCTGCAACATGTCGAGCCACTCATTCTTACTAGATGCCTATCTGCAACATGTCGAGCCACTCATTCTTACTAGATGCCTATCTGCAACATGTCGAGCCACTCATTCTTACTAGATGCCTATCTGCAACATGTCGAGCCATTTGTCAAGAATGCGATTTATATCGTAATCACATACAACTGACAGTTTGGCCCTGACCTTAGAGCTATGACACAGTCAGTGCGCACAACACGTCCTCTCAAAAGGAAACAAATATGTGTCGTGTTCTGAGAAAACTAGGCATAATGCATGTGCGTAAATTGTCATCCCAGATTAGTCTGTGTAGTCCGCACAGGCAAATCAGGGACGACACTTTCCGCCTTAACTGGATTTTCGCTAAGAAGCGACATCATTTAAACGAAAAATTCCATAAAAGCGGAAATTGTCGTCCCTGATTAGCCTGTGCGGACTGCACAGGCTAATCTGGGTCGACAATTAACGCACAAGCATTATGTCCAGTTTTCTCAGAACACGACACATATGTGAGGCATGTTGTTCTAAAATTGCCCGATGAATGGTGACGTTATAATCCGCTCATGCTGTATCACGCCCATTATAGCAGCATTGAACTTAAAACATGTCATTGACCTTTGGACTGGGGACGCAAACGCCATCAGCACATGGTGAACATTTGTATTAAGTTACTTAAACATTGCATGATGAAAAATGAAGTTACAATCCTGGCCCACTCAGACGGATGCTAGCAAAAACGCAAGGAAGGGCGCACTCGCTGATATTCATCGAACCGCCCTTTGACAAAACTAGTGTTTCCGTCGATTCATTATTGTCTCATAAGTTGGGCGACGGAGCCGTAATTTACTAATCTTATTTTCATCCACTCTCTGAAAGTCTATGTAAAAACTTTAAAACTAAAAAACTTAATATAAATAAACTGAATTTCTTTCACAAACATATATTCTCACTCACAATGTGTATAAGTTCACAAATACATAATTTAACCAAAATACTTACATTCAATTAGCATAATCCAAAGTTGAACTGTACTTTATAAACCCTACAGAAAAAAACACCCCCACATTTGACCACCAATTACCAAAATGTTGTTACCGATCTCAAACACATATTAAACGGCCCATTGATCATTCCGGGACGTAGCCGGAGTGCTTTTTTGGTAACTTAGTCACCTACATGGTCGCATAATGAGCGACGCGTCATGTTGACCTTGTGGAAAATGCACATGACACATTTGCCTATATTCCCACGCGCGATCAACTCATCATTACATTAGATAGTTAGTATCGCAAGAGTATGTCATAGTACAAGAATTTTAAAGTTTATTAATTTCAGATGCAACGAGATTTTTAATGAGCTTCTTTGAAAAAAAATACGAACACCATGCAAAAGTTTTGCTAATGTGACCTATAAAGCAAACATTTTTGACAATGTACCCTAATAATGTGAGTAATGTATCGATACTGTTGTTTTATGTTTATTTAACCCATCACCAATTAACGTGCGATCAAGAAGTGATAAACCCCGAGTGTTAAACTTACTTCAATTGTTGGGATACATAGAGTATCAGATAAAGCGTTTATTCGAAGATAATAAGTGCATTTGCTCAGCACGGAGCCGTTTTTTACTAATATCCATATTGTATGTAGCTGACCGTCCGCTGGACATCAATGAGCTTAGGATTGCAAGATCGACTTAAATACCACGGACTCTAGATTACATTAGATCAATATACACTCCGTGTAGATACTGACCACTAACCGCATGCCGAAAGTACCACCGTGTTACCGATTACTAACAATAAACAGATTTAAACAAATGACATAGCAATCTTTAGAAATGGTTTCTTTAATTTACCTTTCAGATCTATTTTTACATGCAAAATCTATTTATTTCTGTTTAAAAGACTAGTAAACATACCACTTAAAGTTCCTTATTCAAGTTTTGAAGCACAAAACTGTTTTATGTAAAAAAAAATATACGCTAGAATAAAACAGCCAGATATAGTCCTTATATCTGACCTAAAACATTCTCAAATCAAATCTACAAACACAATTAAGAGACGAAACTTTGCCCAGTGAGGACTCGAACCTCCGAGCAACAGTTTAAAAGTCGCTAATCACACGCCAGATTGGGCATCGAAA
The DNA here is from genome assembly GCA_007657795.1 of Dreissena rostriformis. NCBI lineage: Eukaryota > Metazoa > Mollusca > Bivalvia > Myida > Dreissenidae > Dreissena > Dreissena rostriformis. The sequence continues at coordinate 170,839 of VMBQ01000395.1, read as the reverse complement.
ACGGGATAACGGGACTTCATGCATATTCGTAAAATGTCTTCCAATATTTACCTGTGCAGTCCGCAAATGCTAATCAGGGACGACACTTTCCGCCTTAATTGGATTGTTCGCTATAAAGAGACTTACTTTAAACGAAAAATACAATAACAGCGGAAAGTGAACTGCGGACTGCCCAGGCTATTATGAGATGACACTTAACGCACATGCATTAAACGAAGTTTTCCCAGAACGTGACTCAAATGAAATAAAAATGTTATTTTGAAAATATACGAATATCTCGTTACACGGGAAATGAACTAAGTGATCTAATTTGTTCTTAACACTTTCTCAAGAAATTCTGAACTGAAATATAACAAAACGATAATAATGCTCTTTCACAATTATTTTTTTAAATGTATTATGTAAAGTGTCCGAGTATTACCCGGTAATTAAATATTTTGATTAAAAATTGCAAGTTCGCATTGAGGTTATCATAAATTGACATGAGTGGATATTTGTTTCTTTCAATCGCCCATGCTTTCTTTTAATGCTTTCTCGGATTAGCCTGAGCAGTCCAGTCCGCACAGGCTAATCAGGGACGATACGTTTCGCCTAAACCGGATTTTCGTTAATAATAGACTTCCTTTAAATAAAAATTCCATAAAAGCGGAAAATGTGGTCCCATAAAAGCCTGGGCGGACTATTCGTGCGTGTTTTTTTTTTCGGCGTAGCTGTTTAACCCAGTTTTGACATTTATTGACCTTAATCAATAGCCAATAGAATGTTGAAGAATTTTCCCGCCAGTAGAAGCGAATGAAGAAATCTTAAAATTGCATTGACTAGGTTGAAAGATATCACACCAAACATTGGCTACCTGTCTCGTTTTAAGATTAATGGGAAACCATTTGTAGGAGCTATTTCTTAATTTATTTAATGGTGTTTATTTTTATCATCGAAGGCACATTTTTTAGTCAAAGAAGTTATTTACACATAGCTAATTCACTGAACAGTAATAGATCTCTGATTTACCATTTTTTATTTGTATTCACTTGTATATTACTTGTATATTACGTCGAGGCCAAAGTTTTGAATGCCTGTCAGTTTGGGGCACATTCAGGCCAGATTTGAGAAAACCAGAAAAAGTAATGACAGAGAAAACTATCGCAAACACTTATTTAAGATACAAGATAAATAACATGATACTCGAGTGGTTAACCTGATAATTATCGCGAAACTTATGTGGTTATCGTATGACCGTTCTGTGACACCTTATTTCTGATACAATTCTCGTTATGGGCAGCGAATGGCTTTATGTATACGCTAGTTCTCGACAGGTCAGTCCTCGGGCAAACTATATAAGGGCACGCATTTTCTTTGAACATAACTGTTTACGCTAATATAATGTGTTGTTGTTTTGTTTTTACCGAAGATAGCTTTGTGACTCGAGTTATCGTGAATTATTGCGATCATAAATAATACATGTTTGTATTAGTATTATGAAATTAGCCATAGATGATGTGTTTCATGTTGATGTTTAAAACACATATATTTAGTATCTGATGTAAAACATGTACCGGTATATAATGGTATCATATTCGAGTAATGTATACTATTCTAAACAAGTCTACCAGTTATATTGTTTTTAATATGCATACTCGAATTTATTTTACCAGATTGGTTGCATTATAATTTAAAATACTCCGAACATGTTTATTAAATATATTTCTTGTTTACAGATTGTAAATCTGTATTTTGTTTACTATGCATGTACAATCCTACACATCTCAATATTTTTTTTATATAAAAAAACACTTCATATAACATAACACGTGTCGATCTATTCTCACATGAAGACTGGTGTAAACATGAATTTCCCATGTAATGTGTCAAGTTTAACAGCAAATTGTTATTCGATGTTATATTTAAAATCTATAATACAACATTTGCTGCATATTTTTGATATTCAAAACATGATGAAACCATATATTCTCTTGTTAGTGCATACCATTTGCGATAACGAAGTAAAATGATACATTCGAGACCTTTGGGACTCGAAAATTAAGCGGCATGTTTTACACGTAAATTTGCGTATGATTACGTTTGAAGTTATTGACCCATTGATCAGTGACATGTATTCACAATCCCCAGGCGCTGGACGCTAATTATGTCACCCGGCCAACGCGTTCTTCGAATTCCTCCCACGGCGATTCATGATGTATTCAATGTGTATGCGACTTGCTCTGAAAAAACTGGGTTTAATGCATGTGCGTATAGTGTTGTCAAATATTAGCCTGTGCAGTGCGCACTGGCTAATCAGGGATGCCACTTTCAGCCAAAACTTGATTTTGGCTAAGAAGAGATTTCCTTTAAACTAAAAATATCATAAAAGCGGAACATGTCGTGCCTGATTAGCCTGTGCGGACTGCACCTGCTAATCTGGGACGACACTTTACGCACATGCATTACGTCCCTTTTCACAGAGCAAGTTTCAAGGTGTATATGGAGTCAGAGTGAACGTATTTACAGGTACGGGGTCAATATTCAATGCTGCACCCCACCTCACCTCTCGCTCCAAAACCCGTTCAACTGGACCTAGGCAGATTTCAGTCCACGAAAACAGACTAATGGAAAAAAGTCCGAACAGGCTAAGCAGGGACGATACTTTTCGTTTTTATTGTATTGTTTGTTTTAAGAAGTATTTTGTTTGCGTAATTTTATTTAAGGCAAAAAGTGTCGTCCTTGATTTGCCTGTGTGGTTTACACAATCCTATCAGGGACGACACTATATGCACAGGCAGTAAACCCCGTTTTCCCACAGCGCGGCTCAAATGTATATGAAATAAAAAGAAATACATATCGTATGTATTGCTTTATCTCACCAAGTTGCTTTTCTTTGGATTTTTTTTGTAATTTCCAATGACACGCGTTTCTAGCCAGTTTTGTTTTTTTAATTAAAACAAACACCGAATTGAGAAAGATCAAACTGTCAAGCCCTGTACACCAGGAGCAAATTACGTATTTAAGTATGTATTAATGATATGTTCAACAGAAATGGTTAAATCAACTTGTCTAAACAGGACCAAGGAATACGTAATATTTGGATATGGGTTTGTAGAACTCTTCGCAGTGGTCACTATCGGTGCACTTTAACTAGCTAACACAAGTCTCTTCCTACAGAATCTAGATTTTTATGTGAACTATGCTTGAAACATTGGATATAAAATGAACTCTCTTTTGCGTCCGTCGTCCCTAAAGATGGCCATTTTTGCATTTTTCATATCACAAACAAAGGGCAATAACTCGGGTGTGTGTACATATTTTGACTGATTGAAGAATTCCCCTTATCCACATGCTGTGCTAGTTTGATTAAGATCTGGTAAAACGTAAAGCTTGTATGTTGCACATTGTTCATAACGGTAAACTTGTATGTTGCAGATTGTTCATAACGGTAAACTAGTATGTTGCACATTGTTCATAACGGTAAACTAGTATGTTGCACATTGTTCATTACGGTAAACCAGTATGTTGCACATTGTTCATAACGGTAAACTAGTATGTTCTTATAAGAAATAGCAATAACAAATAGTGTTCTTGGTCCGATTAGGCCCATAATTGAAAGGGCCATATATGTTACGGTCATACACAAACAAGATAATGTTCTTGAAGGCGCTGTACCGACTGAGCCAGTCGGTTTATAAAGTAGAAATTATAAAATCAGTGCGCTAATTACCGCCGTACAATTAATAGCATGGTAAACGAAGAAAGTTATCATAGTAAAAATAGTTTGATTGACTTTCAGTAATTAAAACATTTATGGTGGCAACTAGTAGTTTGTAGAAATAAGTACACATGTACTAGAAATTAGAAATTACAATTACTTAATTGTAGTTATAATTACTGTGAAGAAGAAGTAAACAGGACGATAGTAATAACAGTAATTCTATAGTATGGCGATTGAAGATCATTTTCGATCATATTCAACGGTATCCCATTTCTCAAAAACAGATTACGAGACCAGTACATAATTGACTGGAATTTCAGTGTAACATAATCTACATCAGATAAATATATAAGAAACTAAAACCAGTATTTGAAAGATCATAGTATCTTGATATTGTTGAAAATGAAAAGCACAGGAACATTATTGCTATAGAACACGTGTCGTCTCACACATTATATTCAGAAACGGGAAGACACCAGAACATTGTCAGAGACGCAAATGTGTCTTATGCAATGATTTCGAAGTAAAGATGAATATAACTGTGTTCTTAAATGTCCTTATTATCTTATTTCAGGGGGAGATAACCTCGCCCATATTGTTTTCTCTTTTTATTAACGACATCGAATTCGATTTGCAAAATGGAATAAACGCCGGAATTAAACTAGATCAAATATGGATATATTTATTATTATTCGCTGACGACGCGGCTTTATTTTCTTAAACACCGGAGGGTCTTCATGAATCATTGAACAATTTAGAAACCTACTGCGATAAGTGGAATTTAACGGTAAACATTGAAAAAACAAAGGTCATGGTATTCCGAAAAGGTGACACAATAAGTAAAACATTAAAATGGACATATTAATGTCAAGAAATAGAAATTGTTAACAATTTTAATAACCTTGGAATTGTCATGTCAAGCGGTGGATCTTTTGAGTCCGCAACAAATACATTGTATTGCAAAGCTTTAAAAGCGATGCATTCTTTGTTCACACTCACAAAAGACATGAACGTACCTATAAATATCGTGTTAAATTTATTTAACGCATATGTATCATCAATTTCAAACTATAAGTGTGAGGTATGGGGATTTATGAAAGCGGAAAACATTGAGCGCGTCCATCGTAAATTTTGTAAAAGAATATTGAATGTTAAGATGTCAACAAACTCATTATCGCTATATGCCGAAGTTGGTCGATTCCCCTTGTATTTAGACAGATATGTCAGGATCGTGAAATACTTTTTGAAATTATATACTGTAAAAGAGGGTAATTGTATTCTTAAACACATTTTATTATCACAGAGATTAGAAATTGAACGCAAAAATAACACAAACAATTGGTCATCGAAAGTACGGGACATTCTTAACCAAACCGGTTTTAACGATGTATGGCTATTCCCCGAATCTGTGAACTCTAATCAATTAATACCGCTACTTAAAACCAGATTACGAGACCAGTATATCACTAACTGGAATACAAGTGTCACATCATCTAGTTCAATGATTTTATATAAAGAATTGAAACCAATATTCGAAAGATCTGCGTATCTTGATATTGTTGAAAATAAAAAACATAGGAATATTATTGCTAAATTACGTTTGTCGTCTCACAAATTATTAATTGAAACGGGTAGACACCAGAACATT
>VMBQ01000395.1:125487-165227 GCA_007657795.1 Dreissena rostriformis | reverse complement strand
CGTTTGCGTCAAATATCTAAACTCCACACACTGCTACCTCCCATTTGGGTTTAACGGTAGACACTGCAATCACAAGTTAAATCCTTCCTGATCTGGAAGGACATATAGTTCATAGTTCGTGTTATTTTCTACACAATTGGACTTTTTATAAATAGTTAACTGTCATAAATGTATATGAAAAAAGACTTAAAATCATGTAATGTTACAATACCTGGATATATTGAATCGACAATGAACACATTGCGTGTCGGTAGGGATATGATGCTCGGAACCAGTCATATCTCTGCGCGAAGGTTATATCGAATTCAACGTACAGTATATGGTCTATAAAGCTTCTTTGCAGCCACTTTGCTCCATACAGAGCCAATAAACGATGCTGATTGACATGACCAAATATGATATCACAGGTGCTTTTGAGGCCGGTCTAACACAGAGATTGTAAAAAACGGTTACTGATCAGCCTCTCTAGCTCATGCGCCGGTTATAGAGCATTGTACGGTAGCACTTATGATATTGCACGAAGCTAGCTTTCTGGATTGTATTTGAAAAACAAAACAAACAGCATCAATCGATCGATGTTGATTGCAAAATCTGCATATTTCAAGAAAATAATTTGCACATTAGGGTTCGCGTTCATCTATAAGTATATTAGTATATGATTTTTACAAAGACGGGCATTCACTCGCATCTGTATATTTGTCAGTTTGACATTTGGTTTGTTATATATCTTTTATTTTCTGTGTAGGTTTAATATACAAATATACGATCATAAAACATAATTAATGTATTTGGCTTGAGTTTGTTTTTGTAAATTACAGTTTACCAACTGTTTTCTATTGTTAAAATGTTTATCAGGACATAAGTGAGCGTCCGTCAGGGATGTCTTTCTCCCCAGTCCTGTTGAACCATTTCCTTGAGAACATAATGCAGGAGACTCTCCATAACCACCACACCTATATCTCCATCGGTGGAAGACCCATCTCCAACTTGAGATTCGCTGATGAAATTGACCTCATGGGTGGCACCAGCAGTGAACTGCAAGATCTCACCAACAGACTCTATGAAAGAGCAGCAGCATATGGAATGGAGGTCAGCACGTAGAAGTCAAAGATCATGGTGAACAGCACGACCAACACCTGTGCAGACATTACTATGATCGGCGAGAAGCTAGAAGAAGTGACCAGCGTCAAAGATCATGGTGAACAAAACGACCAACACCAGTACAGACATCACTATGATCGGCGAGAAGCTAGAAGTAGTGACCAGCGTCAAGTACTTGGGCGCATCCATGTCCAAGAATGGTACCAGTACCGTTGAGGTTCGAATTAGAATTACCATGGCGACCGAAGCGATGGCCAGACTGAGCAGGTTGTGGACAAGCAGTTCCATCAGATTCCCCACCAAGTACAGGCTCTACGAGTCCCTCGTAGTCTCCATCCTACTCTACGGCTGCGAGACATGGACGCTTCACGCGGACACAGAACGCAGGATACATGCATTTGAACATAAATGTCTTATAAGACGGCTCCGTATCTCCTACACGGAGCACAAGACCAACGAGTACGTCCGGATCATGACTGAAACACTTGTTGGTCCACAAGAGCCCCTTCTGGCGACCGTCAAACGACGAAAGATGGCATGGTTGGCACGTCACCAGACATGACTCTCTGCAAGAGGAAAAGTTGGATGGACATAGTAAATGAGTGGACATCCCTTCCCATGGATGAATTACTTTCAGCAGCACACAACAGACCTGACTGGAGGAAGATTTCTGTGTCGTCATCCCTCATTTCCCCCCATTGGCTTAACCGGTCAAGGGATTGATTATGATGCAATGTTCATGATCCAGCAGACAAATGTCATATTAGTACTTTGTAGCCTCACAGTCTTTTGCTTTTTCAACAACATCATTATTATTTGAAACACAAACAACTAATCAGTCCGTGGACTTTGGTCTCATCAGTTGGCATTATTTTGTAGATTTATCTACGATTTAACTTAAATAATAAACATGCATCCAGTGCTTGAGGTCTTAAGTACTATATTTTTCCTAATTTACTGTTACGGAGAAGCTGTCTTTCGCATGTTCGTGCCAATTAAGAAGAAAAGTTTCGCTGGAAAAGTTGTACTAGTTACCGGAGCAGGCCACGGGATCGGACGAGAACTGGCTCTGCAGTTCAGCGAGATTGGGGCGCGACTGGTTCTTTGGGATATTAACAGTGTATGTTAAGATATGCTTTGTTAGTAGGCTGTCTAGTTAACACTGTGTTTTGGTAATTAATCTACTCATCTAGGTTGTCCATATAAACAGACTCCCAGAGCTTTTGATAATTTTTGCTGTGACGGCTCTGGGAGTCCATATGCACCCTTTCATAAACATAGGTGCAGTTCAGCGCAGCGAAACCGTGCGCTTCCCTGAACAGACATTGCCGAGACAAATTGAGGAAAATAATGAATAAACTTCATAAACATGTTAAATTTACCTGAATGGCAACATAAGGATGTTATCCTTTGCATGCACCTAAAACACGTTGATGTTTCAACACACTTTTCTGGCTGACATTTTTATATTTAAATTTGAAACAGTGTAATCTGTTTTGAATAAGTCCACATTGTTATCGACTTAGGCTACATCACATAACCCGATGTGCAAAATATTGGTGTAGTGCGACCTAACTGACATTGGGTCAGTTTTCCAATATGGTGGATAGAGAGTACGAAAGAAAAATGAAGTCAATAAAAAGCAATTATTTCTTGCTTTAATGTTACCATTTGGATGAGTTTGTGGTTTAGACAGGTAAACTTTGATAAGTTCTTGCAGTTTCAGTGTTCTTTAACCATTGCATTGTTGATTAAATTTTGCACCCATGGACAAGAGACGGTGAATTGCAATTCTCAGCAACCCCTTGTGTTATAAAGCTGAGTCTTGAATTATTGCAACTACTCATCAAGGCGACCCTGGTCCTGGTTCAATTTCCATTCCAGGTGCATGTGAGTTTGGTTGGTGGTCAACATCCCATAAAAGGTGGTTTTTCCATTAAGAACAAGACTTAAATTGAATTCAAAGCAATATCCTTTTGAGCTAAGAGTGAAAGAGCCCTGTTTTTCTGAATGATAATATCAGGTTTTCTGCTAACCTAAACCTGTTGTGATATCAGGGATGTTCCTCATGTACAACTGACATTCAGCCCTTTTAAAGGGACCAAAAACATCCCACATCCAGAGGCATGGGATTTGTGTGCTGGAAGCACAAAGAATATCATGTTGTTCATCTTGCCCCACGTCAAACACCTGTTTCACACTTGACTAGTATGGATGCAGGCTATTTCACAACCTTTGCTACAACTTATATCATTTTAATAAGAAAAAGTTTACATGTTAGCCAACAAATCTATTTATAAAATAGTCCAATAGAGTCGTGGCATTTTTGTTTTCAGTCTAATCTTGAGAAGGTTAAAAAGGAAATCCAGAAAACAGGACATTCTGCAGTCTCATATGTATGTGATGTCACCAAAATAGACGATATAAAGGTTGGTTTTACGATTTTTCTTGATAAATAATATTCTTATCTAAATTCTGCTTTAATCTGGTTTCAAATCTAATTCAGCATTTTAACCTCACAGCCTATCCATTGGGTGTTAAAATCATTGTCTTGTTTTCTTTGCCGAAATACCATAAATACTGTACGCTTATACAATCAATTCTTTAACCTTAATTATGAAAAAAATGTCTAAATATTAAATTGGGCAATGTTGTTGTGCAGAAATAAGGTGCCATCACTATTTTGTTTCTAATTTAAACCTTTACAACCAATTAAACTTTTGTAACATCCACATCCACAAACCTTATGTCATTTTCTCGCTAGGCATCGTATAAGTCAAAATTTAAAGATTCAAGTTATCCTGGAAATTAAATGTTTCTTGTACTTCTTTGAGTTTTCACAGTTGTGTAACCCAATGCCCTTGTTGTTGAAAAATCTGCATATATGTGGATAATCAGTGACACTACTTGCCGTCTAAACTGGTTTTTGTTTAGAAATATACTTTCTTGAAACGAAAATTTTATAAAATCTGAAAGTGTCATCCCTGATTAGCCTGTGCGAAGTGCACAGTCTTATCTTGGATGACGCTTTACGCACATGCATTAACTCCAGTTTACCCAGAACAAGGCTTAAATAAATGTTCTCCCATACAGGCGTTAGCCACAAAAGTGCGTCAGGATGTGGGAGAGGTTGAAATGCTGGTTAACAACGCTGGTATTCTGAACGGTGGAGCCCTGCTCAGCCTCTCAGAACAGGATATACGCAGGACATTCGATGTCAACATACTCGCACATTTTTGGGTATTCTTCATTTATTTCTTGGTGAAACAAGGTTTAGATCTTGCGTCTTTTAGTTCAATCTTTTAAAAGCAAAAAAATATATGCAATTGATCAGTTCTTGAAATAATGTGATGTGACAGAGGAATGGTCAAGAAATTGGGGCCTTTATGTAGTTTAATATATTATTAACATTTTGATCTTTTGTCTTCCTTTTGGTGCAATATGAGTGAAATTAGAAGAGACAGATTGTTATGAGTATTGAGTTAAATGAAAATATGGAAAATGGAAATATAAATATTCAATAATTAAGATCAGCCTATGCAGTGTGCATCCTTTCAATAATTCAAACATATTCCCATCCCAAATCTGTAGGTTGCTTCCCCCAAAACAGAGAGCCATGCAAATGAACAATATAAGAATGCCTTAGGAGTTTTGTGAGTGAGGGCCATGCTTGCCAATTTTCCTTTCAGACATGTAGGGAGTTTTTACCTCACATGATCCGACAGAATGAGGGACACATTGTGAACGTGGCGTCCATGAGCGCACAAAGAGCTGTGGCCTACCTGACTGACTATGCGTGAGTTCAATAAATTGAGCAGCATTTGGGAAGATTGGGCTTGATGCATGTGCGTTAAGTGTTGTCCCAGACTAGCCTCTGAAGTCCATACAGGCTTATCATGGACGACACTTAACGTCTAGACTGGATTTTTGTTTAGAAGATAATAAATGCAGAAATGTCCCACAAATAATAATGATTTTATAGTAACCCCATCCCCCTTACAGGGTTCAGAAAAACTTGTCACTTTTAAATAGATCCAGCAAAGAAGAGACCAATTTGTTAAACTATTATGGCATTGAAAGGGAGGCAATCAGCTGAAAAGTACGAGGTATCACATGTCTGGAATAGTTTGATGAATATAGGCCATGCTATTGTAGGTCGTCCAAGTACGCAGTGAAGGGTTTCACCGAGGGACTGCGCGATGAACTGAGGAGGGAGGGACACACAGGGATACACCTGACCACCGTTTACCCGATGTTTGTTGATACTGGATTAGCACAGTATGCCATTGACAGGTGAGCTCTCAAGTTTTCTTTTTGCGATGAAACAAATAAGACAGGTATTTGTGTAAATGCACTACATCATAAAGTGTTACAACTTAATTGACATGTATATACATATATAAAATTAATACAAAATAGTGAAATTTTGAGTGCTGGTCTTTATTTGTGTCAAAGCAGTATATNAGTGCTCATGTACTGCATAGTTTTGAGGTCATGTTTATACCCCGCAGATATAAATACACCCTGCCTATTTTAAGGTTAGTGCTCATGTACTGCATAGTTTTGAGGTCATGTTTATACCCCGCAGATATAAATACACCCTGCCTATTTTAAGGTTAGTGCTCATGTACTGCATAGTTTTGAGGTCATGTTTATACCCCGCAGATATAAATACACCCTGCCTATTTTAAGGTTAGTGCTCATGTACTGCATAGTTTTGAGGTCATGTTTATACCCCGCAGATATAAATACACCCTGCCTATTTTAAGGTTAGTGCTCATGTACTGCATAGTTTTGAGGTCATGTTTATACCCCGCAGATATAAATACACCCTGCCTATTTTAAGGTTAGTGCTCATGTACTGCATAGTTTTGAGGTCATGTTTATACCCCGCAGATATAAATACACCCTGCCTATTTTAAGGTTAGTGCTCATGTACTGCATAGTTTTGAGGTCATGTTTATACCCCGCAGATATAAATACACCCTGCCTATTTTAAGGTTAGTGCTCATGTACTGCATAGTTTTGAGGTCATGTTTATACCCCGCAGATATAAATACACCCTGCCTATTTTAAGGTTAGTGCTCATGTACTGCATAGTTTTGAGGTCATGTTTATACCCCGCAGATATAAATACACCCTGCCTATTTTAAGGTTAGTGCTCATGTACTGCATAGTTTTGAGGTCATGTTTATACCCCGCAGATATAAATACACCCTGCCTATTTTAAGGTTAGTGCTCATGTACTGCATAGTTTTGAGGTCATGTTTATACCCCGCAGATATAAATACACCCTGCCTATTTTAAGGTTAGTGCTCATGTACTGCATAGTTTTGAGGTCATGTTTATACCCCGCAGATATAAATACACCCTGCCTATTTTAAGGTTAGTGCTCATGTACTGCATAGTTTTGAGGTCATGTTTATACCCCGCAGATATAAATACACCCTGCCTATTTTAAGGTTAGTGCTCATGTACTGCATAGTTTTGAGGTCATGTTTATACCCCGCAGATATAAATACACCCTGCCTATTTTAAGGTTAGTGCTCATGTACTGCATAGTTTTGAGGTCATGTTTATACCCCGCAGATATAAATACACCCTGCCTATTTTAAGGTTAGTGCTCATGTACTGCATAGTTTTGAGGTCATGTTTATACCCCGCAGATATAAATACACCCTGCCTATTTTAAGGTTAGTGCTCATGTACTGCATAGTTTTGAGGTCATGTTTATACCCCGCAGATATAAATACACCCTGCCTATTTTAAGGTTAGTGCTCATGTACTGCATAGTTTTGAGGTCATGTTTATACCCCGCAGATATAAATACACCCTGCCTATTTTAAGGTTAGTGCTCATGTACTGCATAGTTTTGAGGTCATGTTTATACCCCGCAGATATAAATACACCCTGCCTATTTTAAGGTTAGTGCTCATGTACTGCATAGTTTTGAGGTCATGTTTATACCCCGCAGATATAAATACACCCTGCCTATTTTAAGGTTAGTGCTCATGTACTGCATAGTTTTGAGGTCATGTTTATACCCCGCAGATATAAATACACCCTGCCTATTTTAAGGTTAGTGCTCATGTACTGCATAGTTTTGAGGTCATGTTTATACCCCGCAGATATAAATACACCCTGCCTATTTTAAGGTTAGTGCTCATGTACTGCATAGTTTTGAGGTCATGTTTATACCCCGCAGATATAAATACACCCTGCCTATTTTAAGGTTAGTGCTCATGTACTGCATAGTTTTGAGGTCATGTTTATACCCCGCAGATATAAATACACCCTGCCTATTTTAAGGTTAGTGCTCATGTACTGCATAGTTTTGAGGTCATGTTTATACCCCGCAGATATAAATACACCCTGCCTATTTTAAGGTTAGTGCTCATGTACTGCATAGTTTTGAGGTCATGTTTATACCCCGCAGATATAAATACACCCTGCCTATTTTAAGGTCAGTGCTCATGTACTGCATAGTTTTGAGGTCATGTTTATACCCCGCAGATATAAATACACCCTGCCTATTTTAAGGTTAGTGCTCATGTACTGCATAGTTTTGAGGTCATGTTTATACCCCGCAGATATAAATACACCCTGCCTATTTTAAGGTTAGTGCTCATGTACTGCATAGTTTTGAGGTCATGTTTATACCCCGCAGATATAAATACACCCTGCCTATTTTAAGGTTAGTGCTCATGTACTGCATAGTTTTGAGGTCATGTTTATACCCCGCAGATATAAATACACCCTGCCTATTTTAAGGTTAGTGCTCATGTACTGCATAGTTTTGAGGTCATGTTTATACCCCGCAGATATAAATACACCCTGCCTATTTTAAGGTTAGTGCTCATGTACTGCATAGTTTTGAGGTCATGTTTATACCCCGCAGATATAAATACACCCTGCCTATTTTAAGGTCAGTGCTCATGTACTGCATAGTTTTGAGGTCGTGTTTATACCTCGCAGATATAAATACACCCTGCATTTTTTAGGTCAGTTTTCTTGTGCTACACTCTTTTGAAGCCTAGTATCACGAACATACTTAACGCTTCTAGCGCTGGAACCGGATTTTGAAGGCCTTTGCAAACAGTTTGGATCCAGATGAGACGCCACAGAACATGGCGTCTCATCAGGATCCAAACTGTTTGCTATTCTGATAGTATTCTTTGAAAAAAAAATGAAGAAAATGCTAATTTTAGAAATTTAGCAGACAACATTTTAGCAGACGACAAATTTCCCAGCATGCAAAGGGTTAAGTCAATATTTTGACTCAACTTTGAGTTGTTTCCCAATTTTTGAGATGAGTTTGATCTTCATGCTCAATTTGGTGATCATAAAAGCGTTTTTTTTTAGTTTTGAGTCCAACTCAACCCTGAGCTTGAGGAGGAATAATGTGCATATTCTCATATAGCTGAGATTCGAGATTGTTAGTGAGCTGACCGACATTCTCACTACTCAGCTGAGTGGAAACAAAAAATCTCATGTTCCGATTTGAGCAAAAAAACAAGAATGTGTCCGAGTCTCTCCACTTCTCCCTAAAGTCTCCTCGCTTCTCCCTAAATCAGTGTCCAAGGAGAAGTCACTTCTCCCTAAAATTTGAGCCCAGCGTGAGCCCTGTATTTATCCTGTGCTATGGCAAAACAAAGTATATTAAAACATTGCAATTTGTTTATGTGCAATATCTCTTGAACTAAAAATCCTCATTGTCAGAATAGCGGTATAAGATCTTTTTTTTAGACTATAATAGCTTCAAGCATTTAAGATCATTAAGATGTTAACCCTTTGAGTGCTGGAACCGGATTTTGAAGGCNAGCAGACGACATTTTAGCAGACAACAAATTTCCCAGCATGCGAAGGGTTAAGTCAATATTTTGACATAACTTTGAGTTGTTTCCCAATTTTTGAGATAAGTTTGATCTACATGCTCAATTTGGTGATCATAAAAGCGTTTTTTTTAGTTTTGAGTCCGACTCAACCCTGAGTTTGAGGAAGAATAATGTGCATATTCTTATAGCTGAGGTTCGAGATTGTTAGCCCTTTGAGCGCTGGAACCGGATTTTGAAGGCCTTTGCAAACAGTTTGGATCCAGATGAGGCGCCACAGAATGTGGCGTCTCATCAGGATCCAAACTATTTGCTATTCTGATAGTATTATTTGAAAAAAAATCAAAGAAAATGCTAATTTTAGAAATTTAGCAGACAACATTTTAGCAGACGACAAATTTCCCAGCATGCAAAGGGTTAGTGAGCTGACCGACATTCTCAATACTCAGCTGAGTGGAAACAAAAAATCTCATGTTCCGATTTGAGCAAAAAATAAGAATGTTATTTATCCTGTGCCATGGCAAAACAAAGTATATTAAAACATTGCAATTTGTTAATGTGCAATATCTCTTGAACTAAAAATCTGCATTGTCAGAATAGAGGTATAAGATCTTTTTTTAGACTATAATAGCTTCAAGCATTTAAGATCATTAAGATGTTAAGGGTCATTTGTTGATAGGTTGGTCAGTCGTTTTTCGGTAACCCACTTTCATTACTGCTCTCTAAGTAAATAAAAAATATTGCAATCATGTTGTCACACTAACTTTTACCAGCCAAATTACTTTAGAAATTGTGGAGTTTTCAATCTTGAATTATCCGAAATTAGCCTTGTTGTCCATAAGAAATTCAAATTGTTTTATGTTAAAGTACATTTGCAGTGATTAATGACTTTTCTGCCTTAATTCGATTTGTGTTTTAGAAGAGAATTCCTATAAATGAAAAATTCCATAAAAGCGGACTGCACAGGCTAATCTGGGAAGACACTTTACGCACATGCATTAAGCCCAGTTTTCCCTGAACATGACTCAATTATCGATCTTGAAAGATTGCTTTTATCCTAAAGGTGACATAACTGTTATAAAAGCAGATCTTGTTTATTCTATTTCAGTTGGTTGCCCTCCAAATTCCTGGAAAATCCTACAGAGATCATGTACAAGGGAATCCATCCACAGTACAACGGCAACAGGGAATAGTGGTCATCTATTTCCGAATTGTAAATGGGAAAGAATTAGACAACTTGCAGACGACTTTGGTAGACGAATTTTGTAGAAGACTTTTGTCCAAATGACAAAACTGAATGTTAGCTTGTTTGTTTGAGAGAAAATTTGTTACAGGTATCAAATGAAAAATGAAGTTACTAAGGAATTCACTTATTACGAAAGTCATTTGTTAAAATCCTCTTTCCACACAAACAGGCAGGGGTATTTTACAAAAGTAACTTAGGGTTTAATAAATGAGCCGCGCTTTGGGAAAACTGGGCTTCATGCATGTGCGTTAAGTGTCCCAGATTAGCCCGTGCAGTCTTTACTTTCCGCTTAATGGTATTTTTCAAGTAAAGTGTCTTCTTTGCAAAAATCCAGTTTAGGCGGAATGCAATGGCTTATCTTGGACAAAGCTTTACACACTTGCATTAACTCTTTCAGTGCGGGAACCGAATTTTGAAGGCCTTTGCAAACAGTTTGGATCCAGATGAGACGCCACAGAACGTGGCGTCTCATCAGGATCCAAACTGTTTGCTATTCTGATAGTATTCTGTGAAGAAAAATGAAGAAAATGCTAATTTTAGAAATTCAGCAGACGCAGACGACAAATTACCCAGCATGCAAAGGGCTAAAATCCGTTTTCCCAGAGCGTGGCTAAAATGTATCGCCAGCTGTAGACAGTGTGGAGCAGAGTGTGCAGAAGTTTTTTATAATTGCTTATACATACTATTAAATTTCATTTTGTAATGTGCAATGTAACCTCTAATTTCTTAAAGTCCCAGCTTACAGAGCATTAAATTGTTGTGATTTTATTCACCAGACTTTCAATATTTGTATAAGCAGATTTTCATTAAATTGTTTTATAATTGTTATCATGTTTTATTTTAAACATGATTTTGTTTAAACCTATTTACCTAAGATTGATTACATCGAAAGCTTAAGGCTCATAGAAACGAAGTCCAATTCCTGGGTGGAACCATTACCTGATGTTTTTAGGAGAGATCTAAAGAATGCTCAAACAGTGGGGATCAAACCCTTGACCTCCCAGTCTCTAAATGGACTTCGATTTAGTAGTGCTGTGTTTATTATATATAACTCCATTTTGAATTTTTTATACAGTGATATTTCAATTTTTTTACAAAGAACATTATAGAAATTAAAAATAAAATAAAAAAAGATTGCCTTATGTAAAACATCAACATGGCATTCATTAGGAGTGTCTGGAAGTAAAAAAAGAAAGCAAATGTGATATTATGTAATCCCATTACTTACTATTGGTGCTATTCACAATATATGATAAAACTGGTTGTAATAAAGCTGTGATGTGTGTGATGTAATGGTTGTTTTTGTTATATGGTTGTTAGCGGTATATTGGGGTGATTGTGATAAAATGTAGTGTGTGTGATTGTTTTGGTGCATTGTTTTGTGTGTGTCTTTGATGATATTGTAGAAAATGCAAATTATAAACTGTTTGTAAAGTAGTTCAATTTATTTTTGCTAAGTGCATAACAACACTGCTGGTATGGTGACATTTTTATTATTTTAAACTTCTGCATCTTTTGTGAAAAGTAGATTTTTTTTTCTTTTTTGATAGATTTTTTTTTATAAACTGTAAGTAACAGTTTATATATATATATTCATGTAAATCATATGTTTTTCTATCATTTAAAGATATACATTCCATTTTAAAGATATTCATTCCATTTTAAAGATATACATTCCATTTGAAGATAAACTTTCCAGACCATAATGTCCCATTCCAAGATTGCCATATTAGAAATATGAAGGGGTCACATTTTTACACTGCTTACTGGTTAGCATATCCTCTTTAACTAATCATATTCTTATTATGTACAATATAATTATGCCCCCCCCCCCCTTCGAAGAAGAGGGGGTATATTGTTATGCACATGTCGGTCGGTCTGTCCGTCCACCAGATGGTTTCCGGATGATTACTCAAGAACGCTTAGGCCTAGGATGATGAAACTTCATAGGTACATTGAACATGACTGGTCAATGACCCCTATTGATTTTGAGGTCACTAAGTCAAAGGTCAAGGTCACGGTGACTAGAAATAGTAAAATGGTTTCCGGATGAAAACTCAAGAACGCTTACGCCTAGGATCATAAAACTTCATAGGTACATTGATCATGACTCGCAGATGACCCCTATTGATTTTCATGTCACTAGGTCAAGGTCACAGTGACTCGAAATAGAAAAAAGGTTTCCGGATGATAACTCAAGAGCGCTTACGCCTAGGAGGATGAAACTTCATTGGTACACTGAGCATGACTGGCAAATCACCCCTATTGATTTTCAGGTCACTAGGTCAAAGGTCAAGGTCACAGTGACTCGAAACAGTAAAATGGTTTCTGGTTGATAACTCGAGAACGCGTACGCCAAGGATCATGAAACTTAATATGTACATTGATCATAATTCGCAGATGACCCCTATTGATTTTCTGGTCACTAGGTCAAAGGTCTAGGTCACAGTGACTTGAAACAGTAAAATGGTTTCGGAATGATAACTCAAGAAAGCTTACGTTTAGGATCATGAAACTTCATAGGTTCATTGATCATGACTGGCAGATGACCCCTATTGATTTTCAGGTAACTAGGTCAAAGGTCACAGTAACTTGAAACAGTAAAATGGTTTCAGGATGATAACTCAAGAATGCTTATGACTAGGACCATGAAACTTCATAAGTACATTGATAATGACTGGCAGATGATCCCTATTGATTTTCAGGTCACTAGGTCAAAGGTTAAGGTCATAGTGACTCAAAACAGTTAAATGGTTTCCTGATGATAACTCAAGAATACTTAGGCCTATGATCAAGAAACTTCATAGGTACATTGATCATGGCTGGCAGATGACCCCCTTTGATTTTCAAGTCACTTGGTCAAAGGTCAAGTTCACAGTGACAAAAAACGTATTCACACAATGGCTGCCACTACAACTTACAGCCCATTTGGGGGGCCTGCATGTTTTACAAACAGCCCTTGTTTTATATGGACTTGCGCATAGAATTAGAAATAATTTCCCATTATGCATTGTAGATTGCCATTAAAACAACTTTATGGAATATAAATATTTGTATCTCGACCAATGAACAACAATACTGTGAAAAACATTTTGTTTCCATCATGATCTCACAAATATTTTTGGATTTAAAAAAACGAGAACAATAAAACAAAATTGTATATATATTCGCATTATTGAGGCGTTGTGCTACAATAATTGTAAAATAGGTCTTAACGATCAGTGGTCCATGTAAGAATGGTTTATAAACTGCCTGTGGGTCATTCCAAACTAGGCACACTATCCAAACAAGGTACACTATTTACCGAAGTGGTATCTTCCTACATCGTACGCATAATGTAGTCATAATTATTTGTGGGACATTCATTTTTTGTTGATTTCATGGGTTTACCGATTCAAAAACACAAATCCCTATTTTTTCCTCCAAAATCAGATATGAACAAAATAATGTGTCTACCAAATCGTAATTGTTTGAATGTAAATGTATTTCATGCTGACAAATATACATAATTTCACAGTATCTAAAATACTTATTTTGAAATAAAGTAGGTTGTTCACAATTAAATAATATCTGCGTTGTTATCATAAATACATGTGTGAAAAAAACATGCTATGCATATTTTCAGCTCAACAGAGAACAACATGCTCATTGTGAGTTTTTGTGATCACCTTTTGTGCGACTTGCATTTTGCTTTGTCAGTTGTCAACGTGTACCTTGTGAACAATCTAGAAACCACAATTATATCCAAATCTTTTTGAAAATTGGTCAGAACATTAACCCTTTGCATGCTGGGAAATTTGTTGTCTGCNCTTTATGGGTCGTATTGTGTTCTATAAAATCATTTAGCTGTAGGAGAAGAATGGTTTATAACTGCCTGTGGGTCATTCAAAACTGGGTTCACTATCCAAACACGGTACACTATTTACCGAAGTGGTATCTTCCTACATCGTACGCATACTGTAGTCATTATTATTTGTGGGACATTAATTGTTGTTGATTTCATAGGTTAACCCTTTGCATGCTGGGAAATTTGTCGTCTGCTAAAATGTCGTCTGCTCGATTTTTTTCAAAGACCACTATCAGAATAGCAAACAGTTTGGATCCTGATGAGACGCCACGTTCTGTGGCGTCTCATCAGGATCCAAACTGTTTGCAAAGACCTTTAAAATCCGGTTCCAGCGCTCAAAGGGTTAACCGATTCAAAAACACAAATCCCTATTTTTTCCTCCAAAATCAGATATGAGCAAAATAATGTGTCTACCAAATAGTAATTGTTTGAAAAACCACGTATTTCATGCCGACAAATATACATAATTTCACAGTATCTGAAATACTTATTTTGAAATAAAGTAGGTTGTTCACAATTAAATAATATCTGCATTGTTATCATAAATACATGTGTGAAAAAAACATGCTATGCACATTTTCAGCTCACCAGAGAACAACATGCTCATTGTGAGTTTTTGTGATCACCTTTTGTGCGACTTGCATTTTGCTTCGTCAATTGTCATCGTGTACCTTGTGAACAATCTAGAAACCACTATAATATCCAAATCTTTTTGAAACTTGGTCAGAACATTAATTTTGTCCCGTTGATATTTCAGTGAGTTTGCAACAGGATTGCGTGGGGTCAAATGCTATGTCACTAGGTCAAATGAAAGAAATGCTTGTGAACACTCCAGAAGTCACATTTGTTTGCACAATCTTCATGAAACTTGTTCAGAACATTTGTTCTTATGATATCTCCTCTAAGTGAAATATGGTTCCGGTCTGTTGAAAAACATGGCTGCCAGGGGGCGGGGCATTTTTCCTTATATGGCTACAGTAAAACCTTGTTAACTCTTTAGTTGATTATTTTGGCAAAGTTTGAAAATGGTTTCTGAAGTCTCAGGTGAGCGACCGTGGGCCTCTGGCCCTCTAGTTTTAAGAAGCTGAACCAAGCAGATGTTTGACCTTTGACCTTAAGTGTGACCTTAACCTTTGCCCTAGGTGTGACGTAACTTCTCCACATGGTGGACATTTTTTGTTAATAATTTTTAAAATTGCATGAAAAAAGATGTAGTTAGTCTGGACATGCTGTTTACGAGGAAATTAATTTTTTACCTTTTTAGTTTGACCTTGACCTTTGAGGTAGGGAGACAAATTTAACATGGGACACATCGCCTTCTCATCATGAACTTAAGTGTTAAGTTATTTTTTAATTGGATGAGTAATTACAAAGTTACAGTCTGGACAAGTTGTTTTACATGTATGGCGAAATTTATCTTTGACCTTCTAAGTTTGACCTTAACTTTTGAGGAAGGGAGATGGGTGTTAAACGCAACACGTTGTCTCATGATGATGAATATTTGTGATATTTAAACATTGCACAATTAATACAAAAAGTTACACTGTGGCCAAGCACAGGCACACGCAGGCACATACACTCAACCATTGTTACTGCTGTATTGAGTTTGCTCAACAAAACCTGTGTAGTCATTATATCTTGGCTCACTCTGAAATTTGTGGTTTGTTAAAAAACAATGCCTTCAGGTGTTGGGGCAGTTTTCCTTTAAGGTCTTATGTGAAAACTTGTGAACACTACCTGAACTACTCAGAACAGTTTTGTTTATTAGGGTCTCAGTTGAGCACGCTAAGGCCTTTGGAATAAAAGGTTATCTAGGTTACTCAACAACAGAGGAAATCAAATAACAACATAAGTCTGTTTCTAGTAAGTTTCTTTTATCTTTTGCTTACAATATAATCTACCACTGGACAAAGTCAGTTTCATCAACAGATTTATGAGTCGCTTTCTGTGAAAAAAAAAGGGCTAAATGCATGTGTGTAAAATTTTGTCCCAGATTAGCCTGTGCAGTTTGCACAGGCTAATCAGGAACGACACTTTCCGCCTAAACTGGCTTTTCGCTAAGCATTGCCTTTAAACAAAAAATACCATAAAAGAGGAAAGTTTCGTCCCTGATTAGCCTGTGCACACTGCACAGGCTTATCTGGGACGACACTTTACGCACATGCATTAAGCCCAGTTTTCACAGAACAAAGCTCATATCATGATTTTGAAGCCTTACATAAAGTAAAAAATTTCAGATATTGTGTTAAACATCTAGATTGCTATCTAGTACAATTGAAACTTTTTAGTTATAGGCAATTGGGACCGCATAATTATCTTTGAAACAAATTTAGTCAATTCAACATACAGAGATTATAATGAAACATAATTGAAGTGCATCATTCAAAAAACCTGCCTTCATGACATCACTCAAAAATAAAGAAAATAAATATTATTCAGAGACAAAATTGACCAAAATATTGACAAAGACTTTGTGTTCAATATCTAAGCTATTTAACCCTTTACATCTTAAAAACACCTTTTGGCCCATTTGTATTGCCTTAAAAAATCTAATTGAGATAAAGACTTAATCGATTCAAGTTAAAAAGGCTTCATTTCCAACCCTCAGATACTGATGATCAGCAAAGAACATAAAACCTGAACAGGCTGCGAGAAACTGGCAGGCTGTTCTGGTTTTAAGCTGTTAGCATATAGCCATTTTCACTTTGCTTCTGAGTGGGAAAGGGTTAAATACAAACTGTAACACAGTTACTGACATCTTCCACAGTTCATAGTTGAAAGTGAAACTCCACCGGTAAATAAATGTACAGACCACAGATTAAGCCTTTAAGGTGTGTGTTTTTTTTTTAACTGTAATTTGTCTTCATGACAAATATTAAGTATTATTTTTTCACAATTTCATTGCAAACATAAACTTGGAACAATATTGCAATGTCTAATTTACCAATGAAAAGAAATATCTGAATAAACATAGTTGATCTGAAACTTATTAAAACTTTGTTCTGTTACAATGAAATTTTGGTGTAGTGTAAAACAAATGCAGATGAAGTGTCTCTTCAGATTGCAATATCTCGGCAAATACAAGTGATGACTGCATGAAATTTTACACACTGAATTTTCAAAGCTGATTTTCAGGGAAAAATATGTGCATCATGCCTCATAAACATCGTACATTTTTTTTTATACTATCATACTAACATTATATTAACACAAGCTAAACATTTGAGATGTTAAGGGCATTATTAACTCAAAGTCAGTTAATAACATCCTTGTATGGGTTTAAACTCAACGAGAATTTTATTGTTACTTACAGAAAACAAAACTTAATGCAGGTATTTTTTTTATGGCATTTGCATTAAAAACAAATGAACAGTTTTACAGGAATTCAAGCTTAATGCATGTGCAGTCGGCATATGCTTATCAGGTCCGCCTAGCCCTTTGGAACCGGTTTTGAAGGTTTTTGCAAACAGTTTGGATCCAGATGAGACGCCACAGAACGTGGCGTCTCATCAGGATCCAAACTGTTTGCTATTCTGATAGTATTATTTGCAAAAAATCAAAGAAAATGCTAATTTTAGAAATTCAGCAAACGACATTTTTGCAGACAACAAATTTCCCAGCATGCAAAGGGCTAGACTAGATTTGTGTTTTTAAGAGACTTCTTTTAAGCCAAAAATGCCATAAAAACGGAAAGATACTTTACGCACATGCGTTAAGTCTGGTTTCCCGAGAGCGCAACTCAAATCAAAATATTCTTGCATACACATTACCACATGTTTTCCATTTTCATGAAATCCATGAGAACATATATGGAAGAAAGCAAAACAGGTTCATTCCATTGGATTAACACAATGACACAATGAACCCAGTATTCATCATAAATTAAAATTCTGAAAAATATAACACAAGTTTTTGAAAAACAATTACATGTTGACTAGGTCTTTGTTAATAAAGAATTACGTTTAATTAAAAAGTTTACAGCAAATAAATGAATGGCTCATGATTTAGACTGGGAAAAAATAAAAACACAAAAAAATAACATTGACATGAAGAAAAATAACTTAATTTGTGAACACATTTTCCAAAGAAAACACAAGACTAACACAATACAAAATATTATTCTATCAATAACAAGTTCTTCATACATTTTATATTATTTGTATACAAAAAGAGAACTCTGTCTATTCATCTGGTACTTAATATTTCACTCTCCCCACATCATGTGTACAACAAATACCAATGCAAAGGTGACCATAAATATAAATCTGCTGACAGAATTAAGTACGCAGATTTGGGCATCTTTTCGCATTTGTCTTTTTTTTTAAGAATTTTTTTCTCAGCTATTTTGGCATGACAAAATCAGCTGTGCGTTAGACATGGTTGCGTATTATACATGATAAAAAAAGGTACATAAGACATGGAGGGAGGAGTGTGAAATTATTCTACCTGCTTAAAAAGGCCCCCTTTATTTGAAAAAAAAATATCAAATTTAAGGGTGGACCAATAAAAAGAATGGATCTCCAGTGGGGAGAGGTCATACATTTATTATTATACCTGACCTGTAATATTTCTGTCTCCAATACAATTATTTCAAGTTCACGCTTGATACACAAGTAATCTGCACATAATTCCTGCCGTTTACTGACAAAAATAGTCAGTTCTCATCCCCGACCCCGACGTCATAAGGGTCAACATCACAGACCCCCAACGTCGCTAGGGCACCCTAAGGTCGCTAGGGTCAACTGTCGTGCTGAGTGGACACGTTCTCCTGCATCTTGCGTATCAACTCGAGAACTTTTGTGTCTTGAAGTTGTTCCTTGCTCTGTGAGGTCTATAAGGAAAATGAAATCATTGTTTGTTTGTTCCCTTGTTTGGATTTTGCTGACTTCCATAGTATTTCAGTCACATCAAGGCAGTCAGGTAAACCACACACACTTTTCCTGGGTAGGCTGGTTTACCAGTACTAAATACACATATAAATGTCTGTAACTGACAACTGTTCTACCGCTTTTATGACATTTTTCTTTTAAAGGAAGTTTCTTCTTTGCGAAAATCGAATTTAGGCGGAAAGTGTCATTCCTGTTTAGCCTGTGCGGACTGTACAGGCTTATCTGGGAAGACACTTTACGCACATGCATCAAACCACCATTTCACAGAGCACAGCTCTTATCATTTCAATGACCACACAAGTAATGTGATACGGTTCATATCATATCAATGACCACATAAGTAATGTGATAGGGTTCATATCATATCAATGACCACACAAGTAATGTGATAGGGTTCATATCATATCAATGACCACACAAGTAATGTGATAGGGTTCGGAATCACATCTGCAATCCTTTCCTTTGTTATCCAGTGCTCAACCAACTAAGTTAGCCTTCCTAAGTTGGAAAAATTGTTCATGATTACAAATTAGGCTCATCACTTTGTTACCATTTTAAAATCTGAATCAAACATTGTCTTAAGTCTTGATAAAAATTCTGTCTCTATTGGAACAAGGGCTGTTTGTTAAACATGCATGCCCCCCATATGGGCTGTCAGTTGTAGTGGCAGCCATTGTGTGAATACATTTTTTTCACTGAGAACGGTGGTGGTGGTGGTGGTGGTGGTGGTGGTGGTGGTGGTGTACGGAAACCATTTTACTGTGTTGAGTCACCGTGACCTTGACCTTTGACCTAGTGACCTGAAAATCAATAGGGGTCAGGTGGTGGTGGTGGTGGTGGTGGTGGTGGTGGTGGTGGTGGTGGTGGTGGTGGTGGTGGTGGTGGTGGTGGTGGTGGTGGTGGTGGTGGTGGTGGTGGTGGTGGTGGTGGTGGTGGTGGTGGTGGTGGTGGTGGTGGTGGTGGTGGTGGTGGTGGTGGTGGTGGTGGTGGTGGTGGTGGTGGTGGTGGTGGTGGTGGTGGTGGTGGTGGTGGTGGTGGTGGTGGTGGTGGTGGTGGTGGTGGTGGTGGTGGTGGTGGTGGTGGTGGTGGTGGTGGTGGTGGTGGTGGTGGTGGTGGTGGTGGTGGTGGTGGTGGTGGTGGTGGTGGTGGTGGTGGTGGTGGTGGTGGTGGTGGTGGTGGTGGTGGTGGTGGTGGTGGTGGTGGTGGTGGTGGTGGTGGTGGTGGTGGTGGTGGTGGNATATCATATCAATGACCACACAAGTAATGTGATAGGGCTCATATCATATCAATGACCACACAAGTAATGTGATAGGGCTCATATCATATCAATGACCACACAAGTAATGTGATAGGGCTCATATCATATCAATGACCACACAAGTAATGTGATAGGGCTCATATCATATCAATGACCACACAAGTAATGTGATAGGGCTCATATCATATCAATGACCACACAAGTAATGTGATAGGGCTCATATCATATCAATGACCACACAAGTAATGTGATAGGGCTCATATCATATCAATGACCACACAAGTAATGTGATAGGGCTCATATCATATCAATGACCACACAAGTAATGTGATAGGGCTCATATCATATCAATGACCACACAAGTAATGTGATAGGGCTCATATCATATCAATGACCACACAAGTAATGTGATAGGGCTCATATCATATCAATGACCACACAAGTAATGTGATAGGGCTCATATCATATCAATGACCACACAAGTAATGTGATAGGGCTCATATCATATCAATGACCACACAAGTAATGTGATAGGGCTCATATCATATCAATGACCACACAAGTAATGTGATAGGGCTCATATCATATCAATGACCACACAAGTAATGTGATAGGGCTCATATCATATCAATGACCACACAAGTAATGTGATAGGGCTCATATCATATCAATGACCACACAAGTAATGTGATAGGGCTCATATCATATCAATGACCACACAAGTAATGTGATAGGGCTCATATCATATCAATGACCACACAAGTAATGTGATAGGGCTCATATCATATCAATGACCACACAAGTAATGTGATAGGGCTCATATCATATCAATGACCACACAAGTAATGTGATAGGGCTCATATCATATCAATGACCACACAAGTAATGTGATAGGGCTCATATCATATCAATGACCACACAAGTAATGTGATAGGGCTCATATCATATCAATGACCACACAAGTAATGTGATAGGGCTCATATCATATCAATGACCACACAAGTAATGTGATAGGGTTCTCATATCATATCAATGACCACACAAGTAATGTGATAGGGTTCTTATATCATATCAATGACCACACAAGTAATGTGATAGGGCTCGGAATCACATCTGCAATCCTTTCCTTTGTTATCCAGTGCTCTACCAACTAAGTTAGCCTTCCTAAGTTGGAAAAATTGTTCATGATTACAAATTAGGCTCAACACATTGTTACCATTTTAGAATCTGAATCAAACATCGTCTTAAGTATTGATTTAAAGTCTGTCTCTATTGGAAAAATTGTTCATAATTACAAATTAGGCCCAACAAATTGTAACCATTTTAGAATCTGAATCAAACAACATCCTTAGTCTTGATTTAAAGTCTGTCTCTAAAAGTTTTGCAAACCACAGTGACAAACTGGTATTTCCCAGGCCACTACAATGTGTTTAAAAATAGGTTTAAACTTATGTTATGAACTTAAAATTTAAATATAAGACTTAAATTGACGCTCCTTCAATCCCATTAAAAAATATTAAAATTAACACTTGCTAACATTCTAGCAGTAACAAAACTTGTTTGTGCACTCTTCATGAAACTTGCTTTGAATATTTGTTCTTATTATTTATCCACGAATGATATGAAAAAATTCACTTGTCACCAACAAAAATACTGTTCAAACAGAGAACACATACCTGGTATTTATCAATGATTTGCTCAGCAGCCCACATGGCACACTTAGCGTTCACGCTGCGCTGACTCTTGGTGGTGTAGGCTGTGGCTAGATTGCTGGACGTCTGCAAGTATATGAGTCGCGTTTTCAGCAAACTGGGCATAATGTATGTGCGTAAAAAATCGTCCCAGATTAGCCTGTGCAGTCCGCACAGGCTAATCAGGGACAACACTATCCACTTTTATGGAACTGTTTGTTTTAAGATAGTCTCTTCTAATCAAAACCCAGTTAAGGCAGAAAGTGTGGTCCTTTATTAGCCTGTGCTGACTGCACAGGCTTATCTGGGACAACACTTAACGCACATGTATTAAGCCGAGTTTTCTCAGAACGAGACTCATATGTTAAATATAAGTATGTTGTTATTGCAATCGAAATAAAAACACTAGAATAAACTAGAGCTTTGTCACAAAAGTGGCTTATACACCATTGTCCCATATTATCAAGAGCAAATAACTGGCCTCAAATGAGATCTCATGACAGATCTCCATGCAGTGTCATTTCATGTGTAGATTAAGACAAAGGAAAACTTAAATATATTTAACACTAGTTGATCACATCGCAGGGGTGCGATTTAAGAACCACCTCAGGGGAGGAAAAATCCCCTACCCCTCTTACAGGGATCAATTAAAATCTTGTTTAACTATTTGTAAAATAAGTTTGACATTAAAAGGGAGGAAACCCCTGCATGATCCACATATAAAAAAACACAGGGTTACATGGTCTCACCAAAAGCAGTCCAAACTGGGCCCTCGTGTTGTTGGGGTTGAGTTTACAGGCCATGACTCTAACCATACTGTCCCAAAATGAAATCTCCTGCTATGTCTCTATGCATTGCTATAACATTTGTGGATGAAGAATGTGGAAAGCTTTAAGATATTTTACAATAGTTGATCACATCCACATATAAATAAATGGTTAAATGGTCTCACCAAAAGCAGTCCAAACTGGGCCCTCATGTTGTTGGGGTTGAGTTTACAGGCCTGAGCAAAGTAGGCCCTGGCTATCTCTAGATTCTCCTGGCCACCCTGCGTATATTTGATCTGAAAGATGAGCCAAGACATGCGAAAATGGGTCTTGTGTCATATGCGGCCAGTGCAGCTCATGAGCGG
Source organism: Dreissena rostriformis (assembly GCA_007657795.1). Classification (NCBI taxonomy): domain Eukaryota; kingdom Metazoa; phylum Mollusca; class Bivalvia; order Myida; family Dreissenidae; genus Dreissena; species Dreissena rostriformis. The sequence goes on along the minus strand of VMBQ01000395.1, from coordinate 142,231 downwards.
ACAGCGTTGCTCCTAACCAGACTGTGATTATGCCCAGGCTGGTCTGAAGCTACCCTGCCCACATATGGCATAGACCCATTTGCGTAAATTTGATCTGAATAATATCAAACACATTACAATTAACATTATAGACACTTTTGGTTATAATATGAATTTAATTGTAATTCAATACTCTTTGCTCTGAAACATGGGCCCCGACATGCAAAAATGGATCTTTTGTCATATGCAACCAGTGCAACTCCGGAGCCATGACATGCGAAAATAGGTCTTATGCCATATGCGGCAAGCATAGCTCCAGACCAGCCTGCATGGTGACCTAATTTACACATATATGTCCCTCAAAGTCATGCAAGGTTTTGTTATCTCATTAACAGACCGGGTAGCTCCTGACAAGACAGCACTACTGGTCTTGCTGGTCTGGAGCTACGCTGGAAACATATGGCATAAGACCCATTTTTGCATGATGTGGCTTGGCTAACAAACACATTATAATAAACATTATAGAAACATTTGGTTAAAATATGAATTGAATTGTTATTCAATGAAAATATGTAATGCATCAGATCTTTTTCACATGTTAACACGTAGGAGAAAAAAGATGGAAATATTTTACTTTGTTTTTGGACACTCTTTGCTTTAGGAGACAATTAAAATTGGACAAAACCCTATTATTTGTGTGATTATTTTCAGAAAGTCAAATATACTGCCATATTCAGAAAGATAATCCTAAGATTCCTTTGACCACACTACAGTTAACTTGAGCCATGCTCTGGAAAACAGGGCTTAATACATGTGCATAAAGTGTCATCCCAGATTAGCCTGTTGAGAGCGCACAGGCTGACCAGGAATGACACTTACCGCCTACACTGGATTTTGCTGATAAGAGACTTCCTTTAAACAAAAAATACAACAAGGGCTGTTTGTAAAAAATGCATGCCCCCCATATGGGCTNTGATAATTTTTGCTATGACGGCTCTGGGAGTCCATATGCACCCCTTCATAAACATGGGTGCAAAATTTAATCAACAATGCAAGGGTGTCCCTCAAAGTCGTGCAAGGTTTTGTTATCTCATTAACAGACAAGGTAGCTCCTGACATGACAGCGCTTCTGGTATTGCTGGTCTGGAGCTACGCTGGATACATATGGCATAAGACCTGTTTTTGCATGATGTGGCTTGGCTAACAAACACATTATAATAAACATTAAAGAAACTTTTGGTTGAATATGAATTGAATTGTTATTCAATGAAAATATGTTATGCATCAGATCTTTTTCACATGTTAATACGTAGGAGAAAAAAGATGGAAGTATTTTACTTTGTTTTTGGACACTCTTTGCTTTAGGAGACAATTAACATTGGACAAAACACTATTATTTGTGTGATTATTTTCAGAAAGTCAAATATACTGCCATCTTCAGAAAGATCATCCTAAGATTCCTTTGACCACACTACAGTTAACTTGAGCCATGCTCTGGAAAACGGGGCTTAATACATGTGCATAAAGTATCGTCCCAGATTAGCCTGTTGGAATGACGCACAGGCTAACCAGGAATGACACTTACCGCCTACACTGGATTTTGCTGAGAAGAGACTTCCTTTAAACAAAAAATACAACAAGGGCTGTTTGTATGCCCCCCATATGGGCTGTCAGTTGTAGTGGCAACCATTGTGTGAATACGTTTTTTGTCGGTGTGAACTTGACCTTTGACCTAGTGACCTGAAAATCAATAGGGGTCATCTGCGAGTCATGATCAAGGTACCTATGAAGTTTCATGATCCTAGGCCAAAGCGTTCTTGAGTTATCATCCGGAAACCATCTGGTGGACGGACGGACTGACCGACGGACCAACATGTGCAAAACAATATACCCCCTCTTCTTCGAAGGGGGGCTTAATAACAGTGGAAAGTGTTGTCCCTGATAAGCATGTGCGCACAGGTCTTTGCAGTCTTCACGCACATGCATTAAACCCCATTTTTCCAGAGCTAGGCCCAATTACTCCACGAAGGTACCTCAGCATATTTCTGGTAGTACAAGTGGCTGTGAGGGTTGGACATTATGAGTTCCTCCAGACAGAAGGCAGCCTTGCTGTACTCCTGATGCTGCAGATAGAGGTCACACAACTCCATCCATGCATCAAAGTCAGTCTGGAACCTGGAGGGGGAGAATCAAACATCACCTTGACCTTTGGACTTTTGGTTATTGCAAGCACCACTCCATCTCATTATGCTTGAAATGTGTGCAAAGTTATTTCAAATTGAAGATACCTGGGGGAGAGGATAAAATAAGTTGCGCTCTTGGAAAACGGGACTTAATGCATGTGCGGAAAGTGTTGTCCCAGATAAGCCAGTGCAGTCCGCTTTTATTTATATTTTTCGTTTATACATGTATGAAGTCTCTTCTTGCAAAAATTCAGTTTATTCGGAAAGTGTTGTCCCTGATTCGCCTGTGGAGATTGCACTGGTTTATCTGGGACGACACTTTGCGCACATGCATTAGACCCTGTTTTTCAAGAGCCAGGCTCCATCAAACGTTATTCACACAGGTCTATCCACACATCACCTTGACCTTTGGACTGTTGGTATGATGTGCGCCACTCCAACTCATTATGCGTGCGACATCTGCAAAGTTATTTCAAATCCATGTTTTGCTCATAATTGTGTTTTGAACTTTGACCTTGAAAACAATATCTGTATGAAGTGGCACTTCATCAAACAATACAGGTCACCTCTGCCAAAGTGTTTGAACATCCATTAATTCTGGACACAATTTTGCTCCAGACAAAAATGTCCCATCCCCCTCCAGGTGTTCAAGTAAAACGGCCTATTTTTCGAACTAGTGTATAAAAACGGCCAATAAGGCAACTGTCAGAATATGTATTTCAACTGTCGCAATTATTTTTCAATACATAATATAAATTGTCTAATGTGTATATACCACGCAAGTAAGGCCTAAACTGTGTCAGTTAACCCCCGACTGCAACTTTTTTATCAAAAAAGTAAATAAATAAAATGAAAAAATCGCTAGTGGACAACAACGATATTGTTTTACACTATTCGGTCGCGATTTAGATCGCAAACGGCCCTAAGTTTATACGACACCGATATCATCGAAAATGGCTGTGTGCTCGAGCGTGGTGGCTTGACACGAAGGCTGAGCTGCCATTTTCTTCCGCCATTTTGAAATTCAGCGTAGCGGGAAAGTCCAATGACGAGGCAAAGTCATATTTACATCAAACAAAACCCAGGCCTTTTTCTGTCTATTTGGGGAAAAAGTACCTAGTAAAATGGGGATTTTTCGAGTCGCAAAATGTTCCAAATAGGGAAGATTTTTTCTCGACAAAAGCATTATTTGGACAGGTTTTTTTCCAGCCATTTTGATTAAAAATCATATAAATTATGGTTATATATTGTGTAGGTTGTTTAAAAAATAAAATTGAGATAATATAGAGTCTAATAATCATACTATTGGACCCGTGAGATAGGCAGAAAAAGGCCTGAAACCTGACTTATTTTCAAAGGTAAATACATTTTAATCATTATTTCAAATTATTGTAATTTAATTTTCGGCAGTTTTTTTTATAATTTAATTATAAAAACTGATCATTCCCTCAATGCGAAGTTTGACAGCTTCGCGTTATTTTTTATGTAAACGTTTCTGTGTTTTAATAAATGAAATCGTAACCTCAAGTGTGAAACAGTACTTGATTGTCTCAATAAGGTCATTGTAATATCTTGAATTGTTGTGTGCATAACTTTCATTTAAATTATTTAAAACATGTTGGTACGAAATGAGTACGAACATCAAATAATTCTGAACATTTTCGAACCAAATAAATAATAATATAAAAAAAATCCTGACCTTCAGACCCTCATTTTTTTGAGCCCATAACCAGAAACATACATGTTTTTTTGTTAGGCCTAAGCACTTTAACTGGGAAACGAGCCGGTCCCTTTGGATTGGAAAAAAAAGCAACATTTGACTTAAATTTGGAAATAAGTGTTTGTTGTTGTTCTGCCAACAAATGAGTCAAAATTGAGAATAAAAGTGTTTTTAATAATATATTTACTAAGGTCTTATAGAGTTATAGAGCTGGGTGGGAACTAAATATTGAGACTTTCAATTGGGAAATTTTAGGTCCCATTTGGGAAAAAAAATAATCTTTTTTTTCAATTGGGAATGGGTCCCGAATACCGGCCCCAAATTTGAAAGAAAAAAAACACTGTCGTGACAACTGCTTCCAGCTATGACCCACTTACGTTTCTAGGTATTTATTCAGCTGACTGATGGCATCAGACAGTTCATTCTGTTCTTTTGACATGGCGATCTTCCGTTTAGCAGCAAACTGAAACACAAGACCACGATTCAGCTTCATGTGCAAACAGCTATCAACACGATGCATCACTTTGTAAGTGAGATATTAAATTAAAGCATTCTTGTTCAATGCGGATATACTGGTACAAAATAGTTGCATTTGTAAGTTTTAATAATACATGAATGTTTTTTTACAAGAGCAATTAAAGTAACACAACATAATATTACAATGCAGACCAAGATTCAGATTCATATACAAACTGCTATCAACATGAGGCATCACTTTATGATACCGAGAGTTGACCCTTTAACACTCACATATGCATTTTCCTCCGTTTGTAGTTCATTAGAAAATTAAATTTAATCAAAGACTTTTCTTAATAGATTCAAGTTGTAAAAGCTTAATTTCCAAACTTAAGATAATGATGAGCAGCAAACAGCATAAAACCTTAACCCTTTGCGTGCTGGGAAATTTGTCGTCTGCTAAAATGTCGTCTGCTGAATTTCTAAAATTAGCATTTTCTTCGATTTTTTTCAAAGAATACTATCAGAATAGCAAACAGTTTGGATCCTGATGAGACGCCACGTTTTGTGGCGTCTCATCTGGATCCAAACTGTTTGCAAAGGCCTTCAAAATCCGGTTCCAGCGCTCAAAGGGTTAACAGCCCTGCGAGTTACTTGCAGGATGTTCTGGTTGTATGCTGGTGACATGTAGCCATTGTCCCTTTATGAGGGTGAAAGGGATAAGTGAGATATTTAATCAATGCATACTTGTTCAATATGGATATAATGGTACAAAAGTGTACATGGTTAAGTTTAATAATACATTATCTTTTTATAAATGTTTGTTTTACAAGAGCAATCAAAGAAACACACAATCAATCTGGTACACAACATAATAATCCAATACAAACTGATGGTGCAAGATCATAATATGAGTCGTCTCTGGGAAAACTGGGCTTCATGTATGTGCAGTCCACAGAGGCTTATCAGGGTCAACACTTCCCCTTTCACGGAATTTGTCATTCAAAGAAAGTTTCTTCAAAACACGTTAAGCACATGCAGGGATTTCAATAGCTTTTAAAAACCAGGGGTCAAATGACCCAGTGGTTGAAATTTTAAGGGGTGAAATGAAAGTTTTCAGGGGTCAAAATACTAAAGTCTAGATAAAAAATTTCTGGGTATTTGTTGATTGCTCTACAAATTTTGCTTTGTTTAACTAGTTTGCTTAACTAAAAAACATTTTGTGTCATATAAAATACATTTTATGTTATTTGCATGGGAACATTTGCCTCATAATGATGCAAGGTCAATATTTTTGAAGAGTCAAAAGTGACAAAATTGCAAAATGCTTGCATCAAATAGCAGGATTCTGCTTCAATTGAAATCCCTGACATGCAGTTTTCCAGAGAGCTTCTCCTGTTTACCATGTTTGCCTTGTCCTCCTCAAGAATTTTGTCGTAACAGTCATGAGCTTTTTGATACCTAGAAGAATAAAAATTGGATGTTTAGGGCGGCACAAGTAGCACTTGTATATGAAACAATATTAAGCAAACAAAAAAGGACACTAGGACATTTTCTTTAGCTGAATTTACTGCAGAACATAGAATTCTTCTTACACTAGAGGTTTTATGAATAAAACAAAATATAAATTACTTTCGCCATATGAGCCATTTTTCAGCGACTTGAACCAATTTAGAAGCTATTTTGGAAATTGGGAGAGTAAGCAATGGGCACTGCATGTAAAACACTCACTCATAAGTAATCCATAACATTAAATTGTTTAAGTTTATATAAGTCTATAATATAATACAACATACAACTATATAACCCTTCCGGCCTTTTAACTTTTTACCCAATTGGAACAAGATACAATTTGAAAATGTCACAAAACCATGTTTTCAGCATTTTACTTATTAATTTATTAAAATTAAAGTAATTTTGCAATCTCAAATGTGGTCTGAAAGTAAGCTACCAACTCTCTTTATTCTTCCGTGGAAAATGTTTAAATTTCTATTTTAAGAAACAATGACCTTGCCCCAAGTGACAACAAATGTTGTATGAACATTCATGAAAAATATAAATTCATCTTAAATTGCAGAAGCAAGACACATGCTTTTTTGAGCTTATTTAATGTAGTGTTACTCTGTTTAAAACTTCTACAGCACTTACTTTCCCTCTGCCTCATAGAACATTCCTTTGAGACGCAGCACCCTCAGTGAGCCCGGGAACTTGGAGTTCAGACGTGAGATGCATTCCTGTAATTGCAATATAAATGCGCAAGTCACGATGGTGGAGCATTAGAATTTAGCATGCAGTCAGGGAAAACACTACTTAATCCCTTTTGAAATGGCAGGGGTTATAAAAATCTAGAAATCCCCTGCTCAAATAATTTTTAGCAAAATTTACCTAAGTGCAACATTATTTGAGGAGTTTAATGAAGAAAAAGCTGTAACCAAATAGAAATTTCTTTAGCAAATTAGTATTTTTTAGCCATGGGCTAATTTGGTGAATTGCAGAGTAATTGCTGAATACCTATATTATTCAAATAAAGATGATATCAAGAAGTGACCTAATCAATGCTTAATAAGTGTATATGTATTAAGTTTTAATAAAATTATGGTTGTCGTATAAATGGAATTTAACACTGATGTAATGTGTTACCATATCCGTTTCCCAGTCTGAATGACACTTTAAGATTAAATAATCTATGCCGCAAAATAAATATAATGAGAGTACTGAGATGAGTGAGATGGTCTCTGGTAAAACCGGACTTAATGCATGCAAAGTATCATCCCAGTTATCAGTCTAGGAAGACACTCTCCACCATAAGACTTGACTGAATTTTTTTTATGAAGAGACTTCCTTTTAATGAAAAATTCCACGGAAAGTGTCGTCCATGATTAGTGGACTGCACATGCTAATCTGGGACGATATTTTACCCACATGCCATCAGAGCGCACCTCAAATTTAGCCATAAAAGCACATAAACAAAGAGCATTAGCTTACCTGGGCTAAGTCCAGGTTCTGACAATCCAAAGCTCCGATGGTGACTTGTTCCTGTACAGTCCAAACTGATAAAAATAACATTAAATGTTTCTTTCATTAAGTAACACAATACATATTTTCATAGGTGCACTGTCATCTCCCTAGGTCTTAAATATGATCCCAAATATATTAAGATTCAGATAAAGTTTTTTTTGTGCAGAACAAAAGAAAATACTCCATGTTAAGGGTGGTGCATTTTCACTGCTCACAGGATGAAAATTCTCACACACACAAAAAATTGATACATATTTTTCCTTTTCATAAGGACAATATTTAAATTATACAATATTGAGATTAATAGCTGAAAGGTTCACAATACAGATTATTTCAGAAAAAGAGTAAACCTGCTTAAGGTATGGTAATGTAGCCTGTAGGAAATTGTTCATGGAGATCTTAAATAGTTTCAAGTAAAAATTTCTTATTCTAAAAGCAAGTCAGATAAAGATCATTTTTATTTTATTTCTGAGTATTAACACGGACTCTAGATTACAATATACACTCCGTGGTATTAATAACTTCTGAAGGCCCTTATACATGCTTACCTTCATCCCCCAGTTTGTGGGCATAGTTGGACAGAATCTGCTTCCAGAGTCTCACAACACGCGGACCGTCCCGCACTTGGTCTTCACGCATTTTCCGCAAGGCATCGCGAGCATCTAAACAGAGACAAATAGATTTAGATATATGTCAAACTCTAAACATTCATATTAAATGAGGCTTTAGAAGCTGTGGACACATAGCATGGGGTTATTGTGTCTGTTTGTTATTGGGTCATAATCCAAATGGCAAAAAATATTTTATTTTTTTCAAAAATTCCATCCACAAATTCCAAATTGATGGTTTGACTTTTAGATGTTTACAAATGAAGTAGTTCATTTTTATAATTAAGACTTACTCCATCTGTATTTTGTTCCATTAACTTAGGTTCAGCCCCATTTCAGAACAGATAAAAAATCCACTGTGGAATATCAGTGTTTTGTAACCCTATATTTGACCGCATCTGTTTTTTTTAAGAAAGTACTAGAAGAACACTAAATATTATTGTGCTGTTGAAGTAAAACAAACATATATTGATGAATAAGTATTGTTTTTATTAACATGAACACAGCGGAGTTAAGAAATTCGATTTAAGCACAACAATACACAAATGTTTACCTTCCCAAGACATGTTCACGTATAAATCTCACCGGAAATCGTATGCACGAGAGTTCAGACGCAACTAAAGTTTGCGCATGCTCACTAAGTGGTTACCAAGGCCACAAGTGTAAATAATCTTCGAAGTAAGTTGTATCTACACTACACATCATAAAAGGACAACAAAATGATTCCACCAAACGTTTCACTCGTCAAATATGACAACCCAGTTCTTGTTAGTAGAAATATGGATAAGAAAACACCAAAGGTAATAGTTTTCTTTATTGCATGTACACTTTTGAAGTTTTTTTTTGTATTTTAATATTGACCACAACAGAAAATCAACAGACCACTTTAAACATGTTTGGACAATCAATTATTTTTAGATAAGAATATTTTGGTTTATGCTTCATTGTAAAGTAAACCATAGAGGAAAATTGTGTCCGTTGACAGGCTCGAACCTTTGACTGCAGAAACTTGTCTCGTTTCTAAATGAGTTAACCAGGTGGCTTCTTCTTACCCACACACAACTGGCTTTAACTTTTGGCCCAATAGTAAGCCTCAGTGGTAGTTATTCTTGAATGCTCTGAGCTTTTATGAGTACGTACGTACAGCCCAGCGACCCGGAGGGTCAATATAGCTGGGAGTTGGATTATTTCAACTAGCCTCAGTGGAGAAGTGTTTCGGTGCAGGGCTCAAACCCTTAACCGCTCAGCCTTGGAACACTATCACGAGTGAACTAAAGTGTACACAATACAATTGCATCATGACATAAGCCTATTAGCTAGGTGAAGTTTTTGTTCAAGTGTAGAACTAAAAATAAGGCTCTAGTCAACATTATTGAGCTACTTTTTATAAATGGCAGTAGTAGTCCAACTTGTTGACGCTCTCAAATATTAAGCTTCTTTTTATATGGGTAATATTTGGAGCGTACAACGGGCGAACGATTCAAAATGTGGTGGAAAGTTTTCCTTCTTTGTCTATATTGATGCGCAAGGAATTTGGTGCGCAACATTCAAGCCCCGATATCAGACAGTTAATATCAACGGATTGCAATAATATTTACATACCTGTGTAGATAATTCATTTCTCGATAATGTTCCGTAAGAATTATGTAATGACTCTTTCAATTTTGCACGCCTGACCAATTTAAATCAACACACTACTCACATTTTCCATTCGACTCGCTGTACCCGCTGTATACGGCAGGTAGATTTTAATTGATTACGTAGCCTATAACACCGTAATGCTTTCTTCTGATTGGTTGATATTTAAATATTTCATAACATGGCGAGAGGTCAGTGATTGTATTGCGATTTAAGCAGAAGTTTAACTGAAACAAATTATGCCTTTTAACTTCAATTCCAAGATATTTGAGGTAAAAATGGATTTCTGAACTAAAACTGTATGAGTTGGTAATGTTATTTTGCAATTTTAAGCATATTGATGAAAATTCAAACTTTCTGATATCCACCACAAATTGAATCGTTCGCCGATAAGACGTTCCAAAGAATTTAGCCCGTATAAAAAGTATCTCTAAATTCTTGGCAACGTCTTATAAATAAGACTAATGGCAGTAGCAACTTAAATTCATATTTAACATCTGATTTATAAGACTAAGGTAGAGCAAGATTGTAAGTATCAAGATATTTGGTATCTTCGGCCAAGTTTGGGGGAAATCATGATTAAAATCTTCCCAGAAGTGGTATAGGGATCATACCAGGGACCTCCTCATATCAAGGAGGACCATTTATGTCCGTATGCCAAGTGAACTTTGAATTAATATAATTTTTATTTACCGGTAAATCTTTACCCTGCACACATGCACATATGTGTGCCTTGTGTTCTGTATCAAGGCATGTCCTTTTGATCTCATGTGGGTGGCCGATTAAGGAAGGAGCCATATTTTGCATATGTAGGTCTTGAACGTTTTGTTAGCTCAGGGTTTTTGACCTTCACTTAATGTCTTTGTCCAATTTAGGCCAGAGCGCTGAAAGCAAGTCCAGCACCTCCCACCACCACTGGGCCTGTCCCGAACCCACCCCAAAAACAGAAACTGGCACCAGTAGATGCCAAGGCAGCACAGCAGACAGATGAAATTCTCAATTCAATTCTCCCACCAAGGTAATATTTACTGGTTATTTTTATGTGCTGAGAGTCAGTGTATTGTTAAATGTTATTTAATTGAAGTAAGGTCAATAAAAAAAGCATTAAAATGCAAGAAAATAGTATCAAATTTACATTCCTTTTCCAGAGAGTGGACAGAAAGTGGTCAATTGTGGGTGCAGCAGGTGTCCAGTACTCCGGCCACACGACTGGACGTTGTAAACTTACAAGAGGAGCTTGACCGTCGTCTGCAACAGAGACAGGCTCGTGAGACTGGGATCTGCCCCGTCCGACGTGAACTTTACTCACAGTGTTTTGGTGTGTTGAATATTGGGAGGAACTTTTTTTCAGAACACACTTCAAGGCTTAAGTGTTGGGATTGGATTTGGTCATTATGATGACACATACATGTATGCATAGAAAGTCATGTTAAAATCATTTTAAAACTTAGTTATTAAAGATCATAACAACAGATTTTCCTACAAAAATGCCCTAGATAATATATTAAGGTGATTTAATACATGCTTTATCTTGTTGCTTTGTAAAAATGACTGAACAGGTGAATAAATATGCCCGCATTTTATCAAAGTGCAAAGAATAACAGGAAAGATATATTTCTCTAACAAGAGAAATGGTCAGGAGCTACACTGTCCGTTATAAAGTCACACTAGGTTTTGTGGTCACATGAGCGAACTGGGTAGCTCCTGACAAGACTGCACAAATGCACAGGCTTGTCTGAAGCAAAGCTGGCTTCATACGGTATAACACCCGTTTTTACACAAATCAACTCAATCATACCTACATCATTTTCAGATGAGCTCATACGTCAGGTGACCATCAACTGTGCCGAGCGAGGTCTCCTGCTGTTGAGAGTTCGCGATGAGATCCGTATGACAATCGCCGCCTATCAGACACTCTACGAGAGCAGTGTTGCGTTCGGTATGCGCAAAGCTCTGCAGGCAGAACAGGGCAAGGCAGATATGGAGAAGAAGGTGAGAGAAAAGACCAATTTGGCCTTGTTATGGGAAAACTGGGCTTTGAGCATGTGTGTAAAGTGTCATCCCAGATGAGCCTGTGCAGTCTGCACAAGCTAATCAGGGGCAACTCTTTGGGCTTTTATGGAATTTTTTGTTTATAGAAGCCTCTTCTTAGCAAAAATCCAGTCTAGACGGAAAGTGTCATCCCAGGTTGACACACTGCACAGGCTAATCTGAGACAAATTTGTATGCACATGCATTAAACCCGGTTTCCCAGAGAGCGGCTCATGAATATTTGGACACAAAATTGACAAGTCACTTTAAGATTTAATTTTAATTCATTTATTTGCGCTTTTTTTACATTGAAAGCCAGAGGTTTATTGAGAAACTATTTATTGTGTTTGCCACATAGAACCTGTACTTGGTGTCTTATTATCTTATTGTCAATTTTAAATTATATATTAAACTAGAGTAAAAACAGATCAAAAAGGAAACTAGGTGGCCTCCCATTTTTTGGTAAAACATTTTGATAGTTCTTGCCCAGTTGGATAGAACCAATTCCTGCTATGTTTTTTTTTGTCCTGTCACATTTCCATTTATTGTGAAACCCCATTATAATAAAGCCTTAATCAAATTATTGATAGTTAAACTAAAAGTACTATGATGGCAATAGAAATACACTTGAGTGGCTAAGTTAGTAAGCTATTTTGCAACAATTAACTATTTTGGGGGATACAACTTTCTTGTCTGCATAGGGTATATTTCTGGATATAATATTGATAAGAAGCTGTGAACTGGCTATTCTATAAATGTGGGTGAGCAGTGTCATGCAAAAATGGGTCTTATGCCATATGATGCAAGCATAGCTACAGACCAGTCTGCACATTTGTCCAGTCTGACCAGGAGCTACACTGTCTGCTATAAAGTCATGCAAATGTTTGTGGTCTCATTAGCAAACATGGTAGCTCCTGATCAGACTGAGCAAATGCCCAAGTTGGTTTGGAGCAATGCTGGCTGCATATTGCATAAGACCCATTTTTGCAGGACCCGGCTCCTGGTTATATAGAGTTCTGGTAAGCCTTTTAATTTGTTTAAAATGCATCCATAAAGCATCAACAAAAGCTATGTTGATATGTTATGAGCTACTAAAATGGGCACTTTATAGTATAATATGCTGACTGTATGGTAAAACTGTAATATCTCTATGGTTTATACTGCTTCAAAATCTAGCATCATATACCGGTAGAATTATCACTATTTGACTTTTGTACATGTAACATTATTCCATACAACTAAACACTCATATGTTGTCTTTATGAAATTTAAGTTGCATTTGCATGTTGGTTCAAGAAACGCATGTACATTTTTTTTCTTGGTGTATTATCTTAAGGTCCTTTTTTTTTTTAATTCTATCACAAGAGTTTCACGTTTGCAACAATGTTATATGGAACAAAAATATTCAAATGTGTTTACATATACAACCTTTTGTTGTAAAATGCTTATTTTGATTAAACTGTGATGGATGTGTTTCGACATTGGTATTTCTGTTATGTCTTTGAACCATATTGATTTTATAATTTTCATCTTCTTACATTTATGTTGTAACCCTTAGACTGCTATTGATCTGAAGGTAAATCAGATGTTATCAGCTTACACTGAGGCACACATGCATTTTGCTATTGTCTGTGACATAAAACAACACAGAGTATTGTCGCTTTCATCTTGGATTCTAATCAAAGTGGCAGGCATTCTTGAAACACTTAGGGTCATTAAGTGAACAGAAATAACTGCTCTTAATTCGATTGCCCCTTAATTATTCATTAGCTAATTGAGGATAAAGGGAAGCAAATGTATCATGACATTTGCAAACTAGTTTGAAATAAGTACATTTTTATTTTGTTATTCATCTATCGTGGAAAGTATACCTTATTTCTTTGAAGTGTATAATTTAAGGATGTGGACTGTGCAGCAAATTTCTGTTTGCAAAAAAACAAAAAAATGCTATAATATTTGTTATAATGTAATGAAATCAGAGTTGTTTTATTTTTGCGAAATAGTGATGATATGTGATCCTATGCTATATTTGTTTTATTGCTACATGTACGAGTCAATTCACTTAATTATCACAACCACTCGGAATATGTTATATTGTATCCACCATGTTCAACTACTGTTGTGAGCACAGTGATTGTCAAATTAATAAACACTATTCATTATGCAGATACCCGGTCCATGTTTGTACACTTTGTTCTTGTATCAATCAGAGATCCCCTCTATTGATCAGGGTAAGAACTATTTAGACAAGTAAAAACAACGTAAATACAATATCATTATCAGCAACAACATTGCTGCAGTAACATCATTCTAAAAACAGCAAAATAACATGCTGCAAAATGCAAAAAAAAATCATGTATTTTAAACACATACTTTAACATATATAAGATATTGATAAGATAAATAATAATTTCTTGAAAAAACAAAAACAACATCGGCACTGAACATGAGGTGATCGAACCTCAAGAATCTCCAGGTTTCTTTAAGTGTCAATTAATTAGTCCAATCCTAGAGATTGCACTAAATGTAATCAATTATTCAAGGATGTCTACAAGGTTCTTGCAAAATTGATTACAGAAGAATATTGTTTCAATAGATGTTTTGTTGTTGGTTTATAAGGCCTCAAATGCTAACTTTTTTCTTTTCTTAAACAAATAAAATTTAATTAATTGGACAGAATTAAACATCATGCAGCATTGTTAAATTTCAGTTACAAGTTGCATTCAACACTATGGGTTTTAGTATAATTACAATAATCATAAGTCAGTATGATATGGTATTTTTGTAATCTATGGTGAACATACATTACTCATTGATCATTTTGGAACAATTCCAAAGGGGGTTTTTAAGAAAAAAATGTCCATTATTTAATTGTTTATCATCTGGGACAATATTATACTTGCCCTAATAAACATTGGTATTAAATTGAACTAAGAGACCCCCTTGGTTTACAATTCATGTCATTACAAGTTAAATTAAAAATAATCTTCAACTGGATTGTTTAATCCTAATAAAATGAAACTGTGTCCATGCATGCATAAACACAGCTTAAAATTATAGTTCATATGTGAAAAAGTACATTAACTGTTAATGAAAAAGTCATAGCAAAATGCTAATTAAACTTGAAGTAAAGACAGAATATTACAAAAATAAATTCAGAACATGAAATGAACAATTTTGCTTGAGAAAATCAGCAAAATGATGTGCATTCCAAGTTTGTTGTCTTTTTTTTTTAAATTCAGATAGTATCCTGTTTAAATGTATATAGAAAATAGTATTGATCTTTGTCGCTTCCACATGTTTGCTGGTCCTTAAATTTTTATAAGAAATTGATGATTAGACATGGAAAATAATCATTCCTTATTGGCTTTTTTCTAAAGAATGCTTATTTTCAAATAGTTCTATATTTCTTTCATAATTTTCACAATTCTGTTTCTCTCATATTTTCAATTCTATGTTTTTCTCTGAAATGTATCTCAAATTTCACTAAACTTTCTGTTTTGCTCTCACATTTCCCCTTTTTTCATATTTCTCACATTTCTCCAAATGTTCTCTGATATTTCTCACATATTTCTGTCTAATTCCTCTTCGATTTCTCTCACAGTTCTATTAAATTGCTTTCACATTTATTAAGTTCATGTTTTTCTCTTACAAATTTCTATATTTCACATATTCCTCTATTTCTCACACATTTCTCTTTTTCTCTCACATATTTCGCTCACATTTCTCCTATTTTGCTAATGTTTCTCGTTTTCTTCCCGATAAATTTATGATAAATCTATTTCTCTCACAGCCAGATATTCTGTCCAATTTCTAACATATATATCTCACATTACTCGATTGCACTTTCATTTCTCATATTTCCCTCATATTTTGCTCACATTTCTACATTTTGCTATATATAATTTCTCATATTCACCTCATATTTTGCACATATTTTCCCCGCCCCAGTCCCCACATCTCCCTCACTACTGTGTATCTGTGTCTCAGATTGAGGAGCTGGAGACCGAGAAGCGTGAGCTGGAGAAGACCGTCAATGAGTTAAAGGCCAAGTGTGAGCAGATAGAGAAGAGAGCCCAGGAGCAGAAACTGGTGGAGGAGAAGAAACACACAGAGGAGATACAGTTCCTCAAGAGGACAAACCAGCAGCTCAAGGTAGGGGAAATTGATTTATTAATTGAGTCTTGTTTGGGGAAAATGGGTCTCCATGCATTTGCGTCAAGTGCCTTCCCAGATTTACCTGTGCAGTCTGCACAGGCTAATGAGGGACGACACTTTCCGCTTTTATGGAATTTTTTTATTAGAGGAAGTCTCTTCTAAGCATAAATCCTGTTAAGGCGGAAAATGTAGTTCCTGATAAACATGTGTGAACTGCACAGGCTACTCTGGGACGACACTTAATGCACATGCATTAAGATCAGTTTTCAAAGAATGAGGCTCAATTGATGAACTATTTAATCCAATACAGATTTTTGTTTAATTTCATGCCCTGGTTTCTCAACAGTGCTAAAGTCTGTTTTTCTAAGTTTAGTTAAGCTTACTTTTTAGCTCGACTATATATATAGTCGAGCTATCCTACTCACCCCGGCGTCGGCGTTGGCGTGAGCTTGAGCGTGTGCGTGAGCGTTGGAATGGGTGGTTGGAATGTTAAAGTTTGTGTACTAAGCCAAATATTTTCTATGTCCCTTGACATATTGCTTTTATATTTTGCATACTTCTTTACCAACATGACCCCAATCTTATAAACAAGAGCAGACAACTGTTACAAGCATTTTGTAAGAATATTTGCCCCTTTTTTCACTTAGAAAATGCATTTATTGATAAATCTTTGTTAAAGTTTGGGTACCACCCTAAATATTTTCTTTGTCCCTTGACATATTGCTTTCATATTTTGCATACTTCTTTACCAACATGGCCCAAATCCATTAACAAGAGCAGACAACTGTAACAAGCATTTTGTAAGAATTATGGCCCCTTTTTTCCACTTAGAATATGCATATTATTGAAAAATCTTTGTTAAAATTTGCGTTCCACCTCAAATATTTTCTTTGTCCCTTGACATATTGCTTTCATATTTTGCATACTTCTTTACCAACATGACCCCCAATCTA
>VMBQ01000395.1:75565-123294 GCA_007657795.1 Dreissena rostriformis | reverse complement strand
GCCTGGGATCATGAAACTTCATAGGGACATTGGTCATGACCGGCAGATGACCCCTTTTGATTTTCAGGTCACTAGGTCAAAGGGCAAGGTCACAGTGACCTGAAGCAGTAAAATGGTTTCCGGATGATAACTCAAGAACGCTTAGGCCCGGGATCATGAAACTTCATAGGGACATAGGTCATGACCGGCAGATGACCCCTTTTGATTTTCAGGTCACTAGGTCAAAGGTCAAGGTAACAGTGACCTGAAGCAGTAAAATGGTTTCCGGATGATAACTCAAGAACGCTTAGGCCTGGGATCACGAAACTTCAAAGGGACATTGGTCATGACCGGCAGATGACCATATTAATTTTTTGGTCACTAGGTCAAAGGTCAAAGTCACAGTGACCTGAAGCAGTAAAATGGTTTCCCAATGATAACTCACTAACGCTTAGGCCTGGGATCACGAAACTTCATAGGGACATTGGTCATGACCGGCAGATGACCCCTATTGATTTTCAGGTCACTAGGTTAAAGGTCAAGGTCACAGTGACCTGAAGCAGTAAAATAGTTTCCGGATGATAACTCAAGAACGCTTAGGCCTGGGATCACAATACTTCATAGGGACATTGGTCATGACCCGCAGATGACCCCTATTGTTTTTCAGGTCACTAGGTCAAAGGTCAAGGTCACAGTGACCTGAAGCAGTAAAATGGTTTGCGGATGATAACTCAAGAACACTTAGGCCTGGGATCACAAAACTTCATAGGGACATTGGTCATGACCGGCAAATGACCCCTACTGATTTTCAGGTCACTAGGTCAAGGTCACAGTGACCTGAAGCAGTAAAATAGTCTCCAGATGATAACTCACGAACGCTTAGGCCTGGGGTCACAAAACTTCATAGGGACATTGGATATGCATGATGACCGGCAGATGACCCCTATTGATTTTCATGTCACTAGGTCAAAGTCACACAATGGCTGCCACTACAACTGACAGCCCATTTGGGGGGCATGCATGTTTTACAAACAGCCCTTGTTTGTTTTTATTTGTCTAACTTGTGGTTATTTTGTCATTTAACTGCTCCTTCCCCATGATGCAGATTTCCATTTTTTCCACAGATTTTCATGAAGAGATAGATTGTGACTTTGTCTTAAAAAAATTCATGCCATCTTGGATAATAGTTTGTCCTTTAGACTTTAAAAAAATATGTATTTACAAGAAACTGCCCTCACTTCAGTTTCAAATGAGTAGAAGCGTGTGACATAATTTGTCAATGATTAAATTGAAAATTGCCATATTAATAAGTGAGTTTTTTTACGGGATAATATTATCTCGTAAAAAAACTTACTCATAAATGTGCAGATGTGTTACATGTTTATCAAACATAAATTGAAAAGGAATTTTGAAAGACATCAGATCAACCAACCAAGAAGGTGTCTTGAGCATTCCCTGTTTTAACCCTTTGCATGCTGGGATATTTGTCGTCTGCTAAAATGTCGTCTGCTGAATTTCTAAATATACCATTTTCTTTGATTTTTTTCAAAGGATACTATCAGAATAGCAAACAGTTTGGATCCTGATGAGACGCCACGTTCTGTGGCGTCTCATCTGGATCCAAACTGTTTGCAAAGGCCTTTTACATTCGGTTCCAGCGCTCAAAGGGTTAAGTTGTCTTTGAGGGGGGAATACTTTCACAGTCTCATAGAATTGTTTGAGAAGTGGTACTGTTTTAAGCACACAACTAGTGTTTTTTTTTAACTGATGAAATTTGGTAGGCAACCATAGTGCCCCGAATACTTTTTTTGAGAAAGGAACAATCAAAACAGAAAAATAGCTTTAGATCCATTTACATTTTATTCACGTCAACAACAAAACATTTATTAAATCTTTAAATATCAGACAGTAATACATTAATATCTAAAAACTACCCTACATACATGTTTTATAACAAACAATATTTACCAATAAAATGGTAATTCAACAAACCGGATTAACAAAGAACATGAGCATCTTTCAATTTTAAACATGCTTGCAGTGCCCGATTAGCACTGTCAAGGCCCAAAGGAAGTAAAACTTTTGGGGCCAACGCCCCAGGCCCCTAGTCGGCTTAGTGCCTACTAGATTATCAGTGCCCAGTCGATTAAATTAGCCTACCTGTGCCAAGGCTGGCAAGACAATGTCAAGCCTTTTATCGGAACATAACATTGATATAAAATAATTGCTTTTGTCCAGACATTAGATAAGGCTAAGTAAGTAATTTTTTTAATTTCGTCACGGTTCATGGGGCCCCTAAAAGTGGCGAGGTGCAAAGGCAGTTGCCTACTTTGCCTAACGGGTAATCCGGGACTGCATCCTTGAAGCCATCCAACAGGTGACTTACAACAAACCTAGTTAGATTGTGGATAAACACACTTATCCAAAGGTGCAAACAAGATTACACATTTTAAAGCTTTTAAAAATGATTTAGTGTATTGACCTTTTATATTGCAACTTTCAAAAGTGTATTGAAATGGGTTAGCGTTGTTTGTACCGAGAGATAAGATGTTTTTTCCCAAAATAGTGGTGATCCAGACTACAACAATTTCATACCACAGCTGAAGTATCTAGAGTTAATACAGTACAGCTAGGTAACTGTATGCAGGCAGACTCTTGTGAGCACATACCAGTATTTGAATAGTCAATTAACAACTCATGCTATAACACAATGTATGTAATTGTATGCATATTACACTTGAATTAATAAATATTGACGTTTTATAGCCTAAAATACAAGTTAGGTAACTCTACACAGTATGCAGTTTTGTGTGGTCATGTATTAGAATTATCATTTTTAACATCTCACATTAAAATAGATGTCTATTTTCAGACTAATAAACCACGGTATTGATAAATATTTATACATTTTGGATGATGCTTAGAACCTTGACATATTCAACGTTGGAAGTTTGTATGAACAGCATCTAGTAGAATTGCAAAAATCTAACACAGAAAAGATAAGCCCTGTCATCTCTCTATCCACCCATTATGTATAAACTTATATATACATTGTACTGCAATGATAATACTGAAAATACCAATGGTAATAGACTGGTTTAAAAGATTCTTAACCCTTTGAGCGCTGGAACAGGATTTTGAAGGCATTTGCAAACAGTTTGGATCCAGATGAGACGCCACAGAACGTGGCGTCTCATCAGGATCCAAACTGTTTGCTATTTGGATAGTATTCTTTGAAAAAAAATTGAAGAAAATGCTAATTTTAGAAATTTAGCAGACAACATTTTAGCAGACGACAAATTTCCCAGCATGCAAAGGGTTAAACATGAAACAAATGTTTAAAGATTTAAAAACTCTTTAATAAAGTATGCTACAAAGATCCCGAAACTGGTAAAACTAAAGTTTTTTTACAAAGGTGACTATAACCCCTGCACTGCATTGTCACGTGCATGACAGTCAATGGCTTATTTCAAGGGCACATAACTCTGTAATAAATTATTCACTCAATGTAAACATCGTGTCTTGCACATATTTTCATGATTACATTTTTGAAGTTTAAAATAATTCTCTTGCAAAATGTGGAAGTAGTTTGCAACACAAACTTACAACATTACATGAGGCCAACAAAGCAACTCAAAACACCCCTTCTTAAACATTTTTGAAATGGATTATTACTAGCAAAACTATAAGCATCTGATCACAACCATTGCTTGGGATACAAAGCAAACAGCCAGATTTCACAAAACGCAAAGGCATGAATTGTAAAATAGAAGCAGCTTGCATGGGGAAGAGAATCCCAACACATATACAATGTATGTAGTTGTAAGCACACATAATGTCGATATAACAAAAACATCTGCGACGTTGCAATAGAAACACTCACATTTTTGTAATACAATAATTAATTGATTTTTGTATCTGTTTTCATGAACTTCAGCATGCAACTGCCAGGGATCAGTTCTATTAATCAGTGTATCACATTTGCATACTTTTAGATAAACATAGCATAAACATTGATGATAACATAATTTCAGTCATTTTACAAATACCCCAGGTATATCTCACATTTTCGTTATTTAATAATGTCAATCATGCTACTAATATTCTAAGTATAGCTCACGTGTCCTTTATTTGTGATTTCAGTAATTTTACCAACATCCCTGGTATATATCACATGCCAATTCTTTTAATAAATTATAATAATAAATACACATCACTTGTTTAAACAACACAATTTGGATGCATCCTAAACTTTTTGCAAGATCTATGATAAGACAGGCCCTCAGAGCTGTGTAACAAGTCACATTATCCATCTCAGAGGGAAGATTTGGTTGCCAAGGCAACTTTTGAATGTGACGGTCGACCGAGCACCTTGGAGATGAACTTTCCTGCCTCTATCACCTTCTGAATGTCCACACCCTGCAGGAAAAAGGGAAATGTAGCATGACAAGAGAACATTAGCTTGAGTACAAATCAAAAGTTAAAGTTGGAATAAGTTTTTTCAGCTGCTGAATGTCCACACCCTGTAGGGAAAAGGGCAATGTTACATGACAGAGAACATTAGCATCAGTACAAATTGAATGTCCACACCCAGAAGAGAAAGATAATTGTAACACAAAACAAAACATCAGTGTGAGTACAAATCAAAAGTTAAAGTTTAAATCTAGTTTTTTTGTCCAATTTCTGATGTCCAGACCTGAAGGACAATATGCCCAATTTTAGGAACTACATGTTGATTGGGTCAGTGCAAAACCATATATGCTCAATTTATGTCATATGAGAAGATAAACATCCACTTTAACCTGTTTAAAGAATACCCTAGGACCAAAGACAGACAAATAGATATAGTGTTTGATTATAATATCTTGTGGTGTTATTTATCATGAAAAACTTTTGAACCAACATTTATGAACACCTGTATGATAAATTTGCTTAACGACATATAGCACATGCTCCTGGATGTTCATTTCACAAATAATAAACTCAAATTTAATTTTAATGCAAATAAATCATTATTGCAGACAAAAAGCCTGTTGCAACATGAGATGTTGTTAAGCATGTCGAATGATAATTAAAAAATTCTGTAACGAGAGTGTCCTGAAGAACAAAACTCTTTACTGATAAATTGTTAACAACAGTATGCTCCAGTTAGATGAAGGTAATTCTGCAATTATCCTGGTGAAAATAATGTGGCTAGTGCAAGTTTGGTAAATACTCTAATGGCCACGCACAATTGTGCCTGTTTGGACATGATTGAGGCAAAAATACATGTGTAACAACCCTACTGCAGCTGCAAGTGAACTGCTGACAAATGACTTGACCACCACAAATGCAGGATTTATAAGAAATACAATAGACATAGTTCTTTGTCACAAAAGTGATCAAAACAGCAATTTGTCGCCTATGTTCAAGATCCCATAACTCAGAAATGTAAGGATCACTGGGCATGACAAAAGTGTCTTGCACATCTACACTTCATGGTGATGACATTTATTATAAGTTTCAATTTTTTAATAGCTTAAGAAATTTGGAAGTTGTTTGCACAAATTTTGAACATTTTTGTGGACAAACCAACCGACCGACTGACAAACCGACCAAGAGAGAGACTCCAATATACCACCTACCTGGGGAGGAATAATTAACCCTTTGAGCGCTGGAACCGGATTTTGAAGGCCTTTGCAAACAGTTTGGATCCAGATGAGACGCCACAGAACGTGGCGTCTCATCAGGATCCAAACTGTTTGCTATTCTGATAGTATTCTTTGAAAAAAAATCAAAGAAAATGCAAATTTTAGAAATTTAGCAGACAACATTCAGCAGACGACAAATTTCCAAGCATGCAAAGGGTTAAGCCTCGTTCTGGGAAAACTGGGATAAATGAATGTGCGTATTTTTTCTTCTAGATAAGCCTGCGCAGTCTGTGCACACTTTCTGATTTCATGGTATTTTTAAGGGACTGTAAACCACGAATGCCGAAAAAAGAAAAGTTCTAAAATACCGTACTTTTTTACAATTATTAGTTTATATTGATTAAAATATCACAACTGGTATATAACATAACTTGAAATGTTTTATTTTTTATTTTTACTTAATTTTTTTATTTATATATTTTTACTGGCTATGTCTCCCAGGTAACTACCAGTTAACTATAAATAACGCAAGTAGATTGATCATCATCGTCACGTGGTAAACCCAGGAATGCAAATTGTGCATGCGTAGTGAATTGTACTTGCGTTATTTATAGTGTGTATATCGTTATGTCACCTATTTTAGCGATGTACTTTCGATTTCACATCGCAAAATTTTATTACCGAATATACTGAAAATATGAACTTTTTTCAAGTAATGTAATATACCAGTCATGATATTTTAATCAAGATAAACTAATAATTGTAAAAAAATAAGGCATTTTAGAACTTTTCTTTTTTCGTCATTTGTGGTTTACAGTCCCTTTAAAGAAGTGTTTCTTAACAAAAATCGCCTTCAGACGGAAAGTGCTAATCTGGGACGACACTTATCACACAGGCATTAAGTCCAGTTTTCCCAGAACCAGGCTCAATGCTACCCATGGTACTCACAGTCTTGATATTTAGCCCATGCAGCATGTACACAACGTCCTCTGTGGACACGTTGCCACTGGCCCCCTTCGCGTATGGACACCCGCCCAAACCGGCTACCGAGCTGTCCACTACACTCACACCCATCTGGAAAACAGGCATCCAGGCATGTTAACATCAGACAACTTGGTCTGATGTACAGTACAAAGAACCAGGTATGTCAACATCAAGAAACTTGGTCTGATGTACAGTAGAAAGAACCAGGTATGTCAACATCAAGAAACTTGGTCTGATGTACAGTACAAAGAACCAGGTATGTCAACATGAAGAAACTTGGTCTGATGTACAGTAGAAAGAACCAGGTATGTCAACATCAAGAAACTTGGTCTGAAGGAAAAGTCTTAATCTTAAGTTTGATGATGACCCCAGTTTTATAAAAATGTGCTTATGGTTTTGAATAGAAGAGTTGTGTTTAGCTTTTTGGTTAACATGGCAACCAGTTTTCCATGAATTTTAAAGAATTTAAAAAGTAAATTGGTAATTACCAATGAACTCAAGTTGTTACAAATGAATCAGCTTTCTTCCCCATATCACAAGTTTCAGTACTTGCACACAGAAAGAAGACATATCCCACCTGTAATGCAGCAAATATATTTGCCAGTGCCTGTCCATACGTGTCATGACAGTGCACTGCAAGCCGGTCCACTGGTACGACCTTGGAAACCACAGAGATCAGCTCCCGCATGGCACCCGGTGTTCCCACGCCTATAGTGTCTCCTAGCGACACCTCATAGCAACCAAGGTCGATTAACTCCTGGCAAACCTAAAGGTAAACAAGGATGCCTAAGGTCTTTGTTCGCTCACCTGATAACCAAAGGAACTGTTCTAAGCAGCTTTTTTTTATGTTTTTATAATAATTGTGGCTTATCACCTAGCTTTTTACCAGGAACAATCTCTTACCTTGCCTAAGAAATAATTAGAACAAATGTTTCAATAAAGTTTACTACTGATTGGGCAAAAACATGTCACTTCTATAGTGTAAACAAAATCTGACATATCCATAAAAAGAAAACTGTCCAGCCCCCTTGTAGCCATGTTTTTTAACGGACCATTACCATTTTCAAACATGGGTGAGATATCAGAAGAACAAACTGTCTAAGTAAGTTTCATGACAATTGGACACAAAATGTGACTTCTAGTGTATTAACAAGATTTGAGTGTAGCCACATAAGGACATGTTTTTAATTAGATCGGACCATGTTTGAACTCAGTCCCGATATCATTACAACAAAGGTTCTAGGTATGAAGATTGCAAAAAAATTAGACTTCTATAGCCTTCACAAGAATTCACTGCCATATGAGGAATATTCACATGCCAAGTGGTGGACATGTTTTTCAACAGACCGGCACCATTTTCAAACCTAGCCGAGATATCTTAAGAACAAAATGTTCTGATCAAGATTCATGAAGATTGAGCAAGTTTCATGAAGATTGATAAGGAAATATGACTTCTAGTGTTCACAAGGTTTACAATAGCCATACAAGGAAAACTGCCACAGCCCCTGGTGGCCATGTTTTTCAACAGATCAGAACCAATTTTGAACTTGGCTGAGACATCATTACAACAAATATTCTGATTAAGTTTCATGAAGATTGGACAAAACAATATGATTTCTAGTGTTCAAAAACTTAATTTCAAACTCAGTCAAGATATCATAAGAACAAATGTTTTGACCAAGTTCAGGACCATTGGGCAATAAAAGTGTTCTCCAGAGTGTTCACAAGCTAAATGTTGGCGACAGAAACAATAAACGGACAAAAACTCACCATTTGCATTTTTAGCTGAGGTGAGCTAAAAATGCAGAAATATGACGATTGTTGTTTTATATTTTATTTGGATTGTTCCCCTTTTCCAGTAAAGTCTACAAGCCATGCACTAGTAAATTGTAACAGGACTTGCTCATAATCTTACTTTCCTGGTTATGCCTGTAACGTACAACTGCCCGTCAGATGAAAGTGATGGCTGGACACAGAATTGATAAATAACCATGCTTACTAAATTTGAACTCTGATAAACATTGTTGACAGTATACTAAAGTTAGGATAAGACATGTATGTGGACCAATTGTGGCAAAGCTTTCTGGTTTGTATTTGTTATCAATCAAAACTTATTGTTAGTTTATTTGAATATGCATTCACCAAACATACACTGTACCTACATGAGCAACTTTCTCTGCCTTCACCTCCCCCTCATATGGGCAGCCTAGCACACAGGACACATACCTGGAAACAAGAACAGTGATAACAATGGCCCATATAGCACACACATTACTATACTATGACAACCAAGGCCAATTAACCCTTTGCATGCTGGGAAATTTGTCGTCTGCTAAAATGTTGTCTGCTGAATTTCTAAAATTAGCATTTTCTTCGATTTTGTTTTCAAAAAATACTATCAGAATAGCAAACAGTTTGGATCCTGATGAGACGCCATGTTTTGTGGCGTCTCATCTGGATCCAAACTGTTTGCAAAGGCCTTCAAAATCTTGTTCCAGCCCTCAAAGGGTTAAGGGCAAATCTACATTCCTCCACCCCTAAGGAAGAAGGGGCATAAAATATTACTGGTAAATATTGCTTTATTTCGATTTAAAGTTAACAGGCAAACAGACTGCTTTAATCAGCTTAGAGTTGTGGAGTTGTCCCAGATTAGCCTGTGCAGTTCGCTCATGCTTATCATGGACAACCCTTTCTTCTTTAATAGTCTCTTTCGTTTAAAGGAAATCTCTTCTTTGAGAAAATCCAGTTAAGACGGAAAGTGTTGTACCTGATAAGCATGTGCCAACTGAACAGGCTTATCTGAGTCTCTTAACGCATTAGCATTAAGCCCCATTTTCCCAGAGCTGGGTTCATTTCAATTTAGGTCAAACAAAATTTACAATGCCATCAATTATCTGCTCATACAGGCCTTTTCCTGGCCATTTTGGGAATTTTTTTCGTGAGAAAAGTCCATGGATTTGGAAAAAACTAATTTAATATTCAAATTAGGAGAACGAAATCATAGAAATTATAGTTATATAATTTGTTTAATTGAAATTAAATTGAGATATTATAATCATAAAGACACTATCTATATATTTTTTGATTTTTTGGAGGGAAATTGCAATTTATTTTTCAAATTGCGAATTCTTTTTACAATTTCTGTTTAGGAATGGGTCCGTTTAACAGACCTGTAGACACGCCAAACAAGACCTGTCAAATGACTCACCCTCTCATGGGCAGCCTTGCAATTGTTGCAGCCTTCGACACAGCCTCAAACCTGTGGAGGCTCTCCTCTATGGAACAGTTGATGTTCTTCCTAAAGTGAAAATGTAGATCTGGGCCCTGTATTAGCAAAGCTCCTTAGGGTAAAACTATGCAAATTTCATGAATTCAAAAAGTATTGCTAAAATGATTAATATTTTATCCTTTTTTAAGCACATAATATAAGATTTTGTATACCAAATACTCTGACATTTTCCGTAAAGTACAACTGAAGCTAAAGCCTCATAAACACTCAAAATCAATTAATATTTCGTAAAATAGTTCGCTCCTAAATGTTTGGATATCATCGCGGGAAATTCATATGGAATATATTGTCCCACAAAAAATAAAAACAAGCATTTTGTATCTCGTTAAATCTATGTTACCAGAACACATCTAGCATTGAAATTTTGGCTATAGCTATAAGAAACACTGATTTGCTATGGGCTAACTTTATCTTACGAAATAATCATCGATTTTGAGTGTTTATGGTGCTTTAAGATTAACATCAGGAGCTTCGTGAATGAGGGCCCAAGATAGAGTTGGAAACTATGGTATCTTATACAGAAATGTTATGCTGATCCAATATTTTCATATGAAACCTCAAATTATTGATCCTCTGTAGGGTTTCAACTACAATGTACTGACCTTTTAACCCTTTGAGCGCTGGAACCGGATTTTGAAGGCCTTTGCAAACAGTTTGGATCCAGATGAGACGCCACAGAATGTGGCGTCCCATCAGGATCCAAACTGTTTGCTATTCTGATAGCATTTTTTGGAAAAAAATCGAAGAAAATGCTAAGTTTAGAAATTTAGCAGACAACATTTTAGCAGACGACAAATTTCCCAGCATGCAAAGGGTTAAATGTCAAATCAAATTATACAGCTGCTTATGCTTTGCATTGACTGTTCCAATGCTGTGGCGTCATTTTTATGTTTTATGAAGTGTTTTATGTATTATCTTGTATTTTATACTTGCAATTAGTCACTTGCCTTAAATAAAAGACCAGCAGAAGATAACAAGAATTTCTCTCCTGATTAACGTTTCGGAGGTTCATTATTCCTAAGCATTTATTTTCTTTTATAGATTTTCACTTTTTTTATCCCCCGCCAAAGGCGTTGTCCGTCCTTCCATCAGTCAGTTCGTCCTTCCGACTTGTACCCATCCATAAACAAAATGTATGTGGCGGGGGATATCAATTGAACGAATTTGCTTGTTTAAACCTCAAGTTGTGTCTTAAAGTTGAAGTGGAATGATACTGTTTTCCAGACACAAGTTAACATGGCGAACAAACCCTGGATTGAGTGAGTTGACTTTGAGATCTGTAGCAAAGATACATAAACCTTTGCATGCTGGGAAATTTGTCGTCTGCTAAAATGTCGTCTGCTAAATTTCTAAAATTAGCATTTTCTTGGTGTTTTTTTTTCAAAGAATACTATCAGAATAGCAAACAGTTTGGATCCTGATGAGACGCCACGTTCTGTGGCGTCTCATCTGGATCCAAACTGTTTGCAAAGGCCTTCAAAATCCGGTTCCAGCGCTCAAAGGGATAGTAAGGAACAGCGTTGTTTGTCTTCTTACTGACTGAAGGTTTCTGAAGCAGCTCCGAAGATGGCAACTTCATCAGCCCCTGCCTCCAGCTACAAGAAACCAGGAGAAAACTGTAGCCGTGTTCTGGGAAAACTGGGCTTAATGCATGTGCATTAAGTATCGTCCCAGATTAGCCTGTGCAGTCTACATCTGCTATTCAGGGACACCGCCTAGACTGGATTTTTGTTTATAAGAATGTTCATTTGAATTATTTTTTTCTATAAAAGCTGAATGTGTTGTACCTGAAACGCATGTGTGGACTGCACAGGCTCATTTGGGACGACACTTTATGCATACGCATTATGCCCAGTTTTGCCAAAACAAGGCTCTCTGTAACTTGAAATAAAACCATGATGTAAATACCGGTATTGCTTTGTTTTAAGTGTAACATATTTTATTGTCATCAATGAAACTGTTAAACTTATTCTTGGAAAAAAAACACACACACACAAAATCTTTCCTTTAAAGCAGCTAACAAAACAGAACAAGAGGGCCAAAATCTCTTGGTCGCTAACCTCAGAACAGAAGAAACTTAACTCTTATAAGCAGCTTGTGTGATTTTTGTAAATTCATTGTGGCTTCTTACACGGAACCATTGTTGAGCCCAGCTGTGATATAATTAGAACAAATGCAGGGGGTTTTCCAGCCATTTTGGGAAAAGGAGTCTGGTCAAATTGGGATTTTTTAAATCGATAAAATGGCAAATTTGGGGAATTTTTATCCACAAAATGGACCAAATTGGGATTTTTTTATATCAACAAATATTGACACATCCTGGTTTTCCTGGCCATTTTGGAAACAAATCATATTAATTATTGTAATATACTTTTTTAGATATTAACAAAATAAAATTGAGATATAATTATCATAAGACATTTCTTTTTTTTTCTTTTTTTTTGGAAATTGGGATTTTTTTACAATTACGGTTTGGGATCGGGTTCGTTTGCTTTGGGACTGGGTCCGTTTTACGGCATTTTTTAAATAGCAGAAAACCCCCTGTAATGTTTTGATAAAATTGTATGATGATTGGGAAAAAACATGCGACTTATACAGCGTTCACCAGGTTTCACTATAGCCATGTAATAAAAAATCTGCCCCTTGCAGCCTTGTTTTTTTATGAAACCATTTTCAAACTCTGTAAA
Organism: Dreissena rostriformis; assembly: GCA_007657795.1. NCBI lineage: Eukaryota > Metazoa > Mollusca > Bivalvia > Myida > Dreissenidae > Dreissena > Dreissena rostriformis. The sequence continues at coordinate 110,725 of VMBQ01000395.1, read as the reverse complement.
GACATTATTAGAAAAAATGTTCTGAGCAAGTTTCATGAAGATTGGACAAAAAATGTAACTTCTAGATATTTGCAAGATTTCATGTAAGCCATATACGGAAAACTGTCCCGCCCTCTGGCATCAACGTTTTCTACAAACTGGAACCATTTTTGAACTTGGCTAAAATATCATTAGAAAATTGTTCTGACCCAGTTTTGAGAAGATTCAACAAAAAAATATATGACTTAGTTTTAACAATTTTTTCTTTAATTTGACCTAGTTTTTGACCTCCGAGACAAAGTTTCAAACTCCTAGATAATATTACAACAACTATTCTTAGAAAGTTTCATAAGGATTGGACAAAAAACATGACTTCTAGAGTGTTCACAAGCTTTTTCTTAAATTTGACCAAGTGACCCAGGTTTTAACCCCACAAGAAGCAGTTTCAAACTCACGCCAAATATCATTGGGACAAAATGTTTTGAACAAGTTTCATGATGATTGGGCAATAAATAAGATCTCTAGAGTGTTCCCAAGGTAACTGTTGATGACGCAGGACTAACAAAAGGCGATCAAAAAAGCTAACAATTAGCACATTAAGCTCAGGTGAGCTCAAAACTAAGAATACATGAAAGCTACCTAAACTACAATTTTTAGCACAATCTCTCCATCCATATCAAAGAATACCTCCATTCAAACTCCAGTTATTGAACAGAAACGGTTTTCTATTGTACATGTAGTAAAAATGCCCTTGACCTTGAGCCGACATGCCCAAATTGCAATCCTAAGCAAGGTCTATACAGGATTGTTATATCGAAGGTTTTGTCAAGATTGATCAATGCATACTAAAGTTATTGTACAGAAACCAATTTTTTTATTTTTAGAAATAATGACTTGTACCAAAACTTCTCCCAATATTCAATTCCAAAATAGGTATTCATGCTTGCTATATTCCAAATTTCCTCAACATTGGTCAATGCAAACAAACATTATTGAGGGGAACCATCCTGTTCAATGTTGCCCGCCTGCCCAGCCGCCCGTCAACTTTACCTCAGTCTTATAATCTGGTATGGACCAAAAACATAGTTTACTTGTTAATTCACTGTGTGTACCTCTTAAACTGCACTGTTACTGAGTAACCTTTTATGTATGTTTTCTGTCTTACATTGATATTAAATTTAAAGACCCATTAACACTCAAAATCAACGAAAAAAATCGTAATTTGTTTTGTAAAATAAAGTTAACCAATAAAAAGTCAATATATTTAACGCATGTTCATGTACCAAGTTAGTGTATGTGTGTTGCATGAATAGATATCGTTGCGGGAAATTCACATGGAATATATTGCGTAACAAAAAATAAAAACAAGCATATTGTATCTCGTTTAATCTATGTTACTATACCACATCTAGCATTGAAAATTTGGCTATCCCTATAAGAAACACTGATTGTTTAGGGTTTAACATTATTTTATGAAATATTCGTTGATTTTGAGTATTTATGTGGCTTTAACACAGAATAATTCACCAACTTACTATAACATTACTATTGGCATGGCTAAGATGTTTTATTTAAATCTGAGACTCTCTCTAGGAAACCGGGGTTCAATGCATGTGCGTAAAGTGTCACCTTAGATAAGCCTGTCTAGCAAAAAGCGTTGTCTCTGATTAGCCGGTGCGGACTGCACAGGCTAATCTGGAACGACACTTCAGGCACATGCATTAAGCCCGGTTTTCCCAGAGTGAGTCTCAGATTTAAACAAGAGATGTGTTTGTCAGAAACACAATGCCCCCTAATGCGCGGCTTTGATTTATTTTTTTTGACCTTTGACCTTGAAGGATGACCTTGACCTTTCACCGCTCAAAATGTGAGGCTCCATGAGATACACATGCATGCCAAATATGAAGTTGCTATCTTCATTATTGCAAAAGTTATGACAAAACTTTAATATCTATTAAAGTTTTGGACAGACAGACAGACAGAATGACAGACAGACAAGCCAAAAACAATATACCCCCTTTTTTTTTAAAAAAAGGGCATAAAAAAACATCTTAGCCATGCCTACCGCTCCTTGGAAGCCTTTCAAGTTTGGTGTCAATGCTGAGTAGGTCACATTGGGGTAGCGGGTGATCCCTTTCAGCACCTCAAAATGGTCTGCCATCTGCAATTGAAAGGGTTGTCTCTTACTTTAAAATTCTCACATATTTTATGGGAACACAACAACTCAAAAAGAAGTCGGAATTATATGAGTAGCATAGTAAAATACAGTTCTCATTTCAATTTCAAACTTGTTATAATACAGATTATTTTAGAATTGTAAATTAGTTTGGCAATACATGTGTACTGTTACTGCTAAAATGACTGGTAAAGTGGTTTGATTTCTGTAAGCCAGTGTTACATAGTCTTTAAGTTTTGGACACAATTAATGAAACTTTTTTGGAACACAAATAATCCAGGTGTTGCAATTCAATTTTGAGGGGAAAATGCACATTATGCTGTATTTCTAAGAACTTTGGCCTTCAGATGACATTTTATTTCAGCCCCAGTTACAGAAGGTGAAAAAGCTCTGCACTCTAAATCCCAATCTCAAAAGTATATATTTTTCCCACATGATTGGCTTACATTCCCAAATGAAATCGCAACATTTACTTAATTTCCCTATCCAGCTCTGTCAGTTGAACCTTCGGAAATATAATATTTATTCTCAATTTTAAAGTTTTTGTTAGCAAGCAAAATACAGCACCAATATCCCAATTTTAGTCAAAACAACCAGTTTTTTCCAAACCCAAGTGCCCCGGCCGCATTTCCAAAATGGTTGAAAAAAACAACTGCTCTATGGAAGTGTCATAGCTTCTGAACATAACCACACCTGGGGGACCCATTTGGGAGATACAAAGCTTGTGACTTCAATGGTTGGGAGTCCAGATTGTGACAGCAGATTGATGAGCTCAATCTTGGAGTGTGTCGTGATGACCTCCTTCTCATTCTGCAACCCATCTCTGGGTCCCACTTCTACGATCTTAACATAGGTTGGTAGACCTGCAATCTAAAAACACAAAGAACAAAGCAAAAATGTGCCTAGTTCTGGAAAAAACTGGGCTTTATGCATGAGAATAAAGTGTCATCCCAGATTAGTCTGTTCAGTCAGCACAGGCTAACCAGAGACAAAACTTTCTGCCTACACTGGATTTTCATTTAGAAGAGACTTCGTTTAAACAAAAAAATCCAATAAAACGGAAAGAGTCGTCCCTGATATATAGCCTGTGCGGACTGCCCAAGCTAATCTGGGATGACACTTTACTCACATGGATTAAGCCCAATTTACCAGAATGTGGCTTTAATGTTTACCATATCTGCTAAAAAAGATTATAAGTTGCCTCAATACAAAATATTGCAATAATATCTGCATTTTAAGTTGTGTAGCTCACACTGAGAGATTTGTCGCAAAATGAAGGTGGCACAGAACTGAAGAAAAAACTGAAACTGAATTATCATTGTGGTACCAGTTTTGGTGACCCTCAGGGTTATTGCAAATAATACTTTAAATCAACGATTAAATTTTAATGTATGTCCTAAGCTGTTTAGAACTATTATTTTGCTAACTTTTTATCGGCAAATAACTTTCATATTACTTTGGTAAATGTTGTGTTTTCCATACTTGTCACACCTGTTCTTCGATCATATCAGTGATTTAATTGTGAATGAAACCAGTTTCAGTGACACTTACAGAGTATACAATGTGCATGTTGAAACACAATATTTAAAACAAAATGTTCACTATAAATATATAAATTATACAAAAGGGACACGAGTTCACAGACACCAATTGTTGAATACTTGACCTGGTGATCTAATTTTTGACCCCACTTGACCCAGATTCAAACATGACCTTCACATTGTCACAATAAACTATCTGTTTTAGTTTCATCAAGAATGAGTTATCATGTGGCCTTGAGAGTGTCAATAATTTTTGTTTTTTAAGATTTGATCAGGTTACCTAGTTTTTGGACACACCTGACCCAAATAAAAACTTGACCAAGATATTGTCATGATAAACATTCTGACCAGGTTTCATAAACCGTTGTTTATAAGCGGTGTAAATGGAAATTTACCCAATTACGCAATTGTAAGGTTCCATTGCCCTAAGGCAAATTTAGAGTCACACAAAAAAAGGGGGTGTCCGAAGATTTAGAGTGTCCGAAAACTTAAAGTAATTACGGTAGTTATTTGATGCACGTGAAAACATTATATATATTGCGTTTTGTGTTCTCTAGACTCTATTTTGGCATTTTTGCACATTGCAAATGGCATCATTTTAAATTGATTTGTGTATGTCTGTCACCATAATATTATTATTATTAATAATAAGTTAAACTTTCTCAAGGGAAAGACCCACGATAATGTTGAACCCCTTTTACATTATGTATGTATGGACCAAATATATAAATCTGTATCAATGTCATGCTTTTGGAAATAAAATATGTTTAAAGAGTAAAAAAGAATAAAAGAGCTAGCCCAACAGAACTCAACAGTATCCGGACAAACGGCACCCAGACAATCGGCACCCTGAGTTTTTTTGCAATCCCAGACAAATGGCACCCGGAATATTTGTCGACCTGGACAATCGGCACCCGATAAAATTGTTAACCCGGACAAACAGCACCCGATTTAAGGCGATTGATAAAACCCGTCAGCACCATGTTGGACTAATTTGTCTAATCCGCTAATTGGTTTTGTAAAAGAGATGATGAATAAATCCCGTCAACAAACTGTGTTATCAAACTAATTTGAGTGTGGATTGATTAACGTAATCTGCTTTATATTGGTTTAATAACACCTGTAAACAATTTACATTTATCAAAGAAAATTAAAGCATTCCTTAACTTATGATGTTTCGCGAAAACAAACAACTGTGAATGAAAACAAGTGTAAATAGAAGAACGAAAATGGAATTATTAATCGTATTAACATGAGTGTGGTCAGGTCTGCTTACAATACAAACTCATCGCGATTTTCACTATGTTTCACATGCAGATGTAATCAGTCGATAATTCATATAAATCGGGTGCCGTTTGTCTGGGTTTACAATTTAATCGGGTGNGTTTTATTAGTTGTAATTTCACTTGTTTAATTGTTTCCAAATAAGCACAAAAAAACATCATTTGGTGTAGGATTTCCAGTCGTTACACCCCCCAGACGTTACACCCCTAGTCATTACACCCTCTAAGCCTGGACTTTACACCTCTCAAGGTGTAGTCATTACACCTCCCAAGATATAAACATAATTGATTAGATTACTAAGGTGTGATTACACCTACAATGGGGCACACTTCACTTGATTTATTATGTTCCTGCTTTTATCAATATTAATGTGTGTTCAATGGGGGTCTGTCCAAGTTTGGATCTTTATGTCATGGCAAAGGAATATCAAAACATCAAAGGAAACAAAGTTAATAAGAAATCCTGCAAATTGTATTTACTCATTGTACCCTTATATACATGTGATCACACCTTACTAATCTAATCAATATCTTGGGGGGTGTAAAGACTAGGGGTGTAACGTCTGGGGGTGTAACGACTGGATAGGCAGTGATATTACTTCGAGTAATCTTTTAAGTTAAATTGGTACGAAAGTTAATGAGTACGAGCTGTGTCAGGACATTATTATTTACTTTAAACGATGAATTGTATATGGCAATAGTATACCTACCGAAGCTTTGGTATAGGATCTAGCCAATGTTTCTGCAAATTGCAGCGTGCGTTTTAATGTTGGTAAAGACCTGTGTCTTGCAAAAACACTCGAAGTCATCTCCGAAAAAAATTCGCTGTAACCACAGAGGTTACAACACACTAAATCGTACAGCAGTCAGCTGATAATTTTCGAAGGTTTAGAAAATACCTCTTATCCAACCATTAAAGTGGAAAACAGATATTAATTATGACAAATATTGTTTTCATTAGTTTCAATCCCTAATTGGAAACATCCACAATTGATTGTGGTAGAACTGGACTCACAGGTACTTGACTTTTTTTTGGTATATTATATATTTAAGGAACAAAAAAATAAATTTCAAGTACCTGTGACTGGACCTGTGTCTTTGATTGTCAAAGACAAATTATCCACACACAGTAACTACTAAAGAGCTAGTACTGCATACAGATTTTGAGCACTTATTTTATGTCAGAGACGTAGATAACACGTTATCTCTGTTTAATGTCGATCACATTCTTTTTAAAAAAATTACAATTTTATAAAGTAACTTTTAACTTGGTTTATACCAAATATGTAACCCATTTGATGACAAGACCCCAGCCTTAATGGGGTTTAAATCCATGCCCCTCGGTTCTTATGCAAACACTTTTCCATATTGAATAAGGCAGTACACATATCTGATACTACTTCATCACATATGCTATGCATTCATTCTTTATTTCATTATAACATTATATTTTATAAATTTGTATATTAATTATTTTAGTTTAACAAAGTCACAGAGCATTACAAAAGTGCTAATCTCCACCAATCTTACGTAGATTTTTTGTTTTAATCACAAGCTGAGAGGCAATTAGTTATGTCACTTCATGGCATCAATCATAATTTTGGAAAATCGTTGTTAGACTGGGGTCAATCAGTATTATTATTAAACTGAACAATCACTGTCAGCTAGATAGTGTAATTATGTGTTTTGTTATTTAATTGAAGCAGGGATGTATAATACACATCCCTGATTGAAGCCAATTAGCATGTGGTGAATTGTAATTGTTGTACAGTGTATACTGTTACTTTGTATTCTGAACATATAGGTGGGATCAGTTAACTTTAACCCATTTATGCCTAGTGGACTCTCCCATCCTTCTAAATTGGATCAATTTATTTCCAAAATTAGGGATGTCTAGTATATTTATTTCTAAATTTAGAATATTTATTTCTTACAGAAATTCCTTTAAGCAAACAGCGCAGACCCTGATGAGACGCTACATCATGCGGCGTCTCATCTGGGTCTACGCTGTTTGCCAAGGCCTTTTTTCTAGACGATAGGCATAAATGGGTTAACTACATAACACAGGTAGTTTATAGAAAGAAAGAAAACAACGAAAATGCATAAAACAAATACAATTTTATTTACAAAACAGGTTCATGAGTTTTATATGTTATTTTATGATACATTATTCATGACATATCAACTTATTATGGTAGCTATTCATGATTTCAAATGTGTACAAGTACAACACATGTAAATGGGATAATTCTTTTTATTGTCAAAAAGTTTGAAACTAGCAGATAAAATGAGAACTTTGTAAATACAGTCAAAATGGGACTATCACAAAATGTTGAATCAATACTTATTTATGATATTGTTCTGAACTTTCTTGTTTATTTATAAGATATAATACATATATATTCAAACAGGGGTGTTTCAAAACTATCATAATTACATGGAGAAGTAAGGAAAAGAAAGCCAGATTTTGTATTTAAAAAAATATGACCACATTTAAAAATAACAATAACGAAATATTCAAAAGCATCTACATTTTAATAAAAATGCTTTGCTCTAGTGTGTTTTTATTGATGTACTTTTATGTAGCTCAAAACAACAAAACAACATTTTTTATGTTTCCCTAGCACACCAATATAATAAAAACATAACCAACACAATCTTAGTTTGAGAAATAATGTTAGCCTTATTCAAAACAGTACAATGAACAAATCTAAAAATTAAATTCATAGAATATTTACATGTAAATGTACTTGCCAGTCAATTAACACAAAAATGATTAAAAATCAATAGAACAAACAACAAATAGCTATTAACATCCTGATAGTAGTACTTGTACGGTACTAATCACCATTTAAGAGCTTTTTTTTCTACAGGCAATATTGTTCCAGTGAAGTTAGTTCCAGTTAACATGTATCCCTGAATAGCTGCATAACTTATGTATTCCTATAAAGCAGAGGATAAACACCCAGATGTTAATGAATCATAGTTTGGTTTAAACAAATTTAAATTTAAAGTAAAACATTGGATATGACAACAGGATTTTGTTTCAAATCAAACTAATTAAACACATTTGTTAGACAATCACCAAAATAAGATTATATTATTATATAATTGAATCCTTTAGCATTTGAGCCCCACTCTGGGAAATCCGGGCTAAATGCATGTATGTAAAGTGTTGTCTCGGATTAGCTGGTGCAGTCTGCACAGGTTATTCTGGAATGACACTTTCCGCTTTTATGGAATTTTTCATTTAAATGAAGTCCTCTAAACAAAAACTCAAGTCAATGCAGAAAGTGTCGTCCCTGATTAGCCTCTGGGAGGACACTTAAGACACATGCATTAATTCTTGTTTTCCTTAAGTGCTGCTCTTTTCTTTTTGGGCTGTGCTTATCAGTCACTCAAAGCTATAAGCTTTCTATGTGAACCAATCTTTGCCTTTACCAACTACTATACTGCATTTGAGTCTCGCTCTGTGAAAAGGATGTTTAATGCATGTGCGTTAAGTGTCGTCCAAGATTAGCCGGTGCAGACAAGCCTGTGCATTCTGCATAGGCTAATCAGGGACAAAACTTTTCGCCTAATCTTGATTTTTGCTAATAAAGAGACTTTCCTTAATCGAAAAATATCCTAAAAGCGGAAAGTGTCGTCCCTGATTAGCCTCTGCGGACTGCACTGGCAAATCTGGGATGACATTAAAAGCACTAAATGCATTAAATCCCCTTTTCACAGAGAGTGGCCCATTTACAAGATACCCGACAATATGGTATCAAATACAATATCAATAAATCAATACATTAGTACAATACCATGGCATAAGGGATAGTCAGGCAATGAAACATATATCAACAAGTAATAAAAACAACTTCAAATGTGCAAATGACCGCAATAATTGGTCTTTCTTAATGAACGTGGAATCTTGTAACGGCAAACAATCAAGAAAAACAACACCATTTTTAAACAAACAACAATATTTAAAATTTGAATCTAATAAAACTATATACAGCACGTTAACAGAAGATTTTTACTTGACTGGTTGCCACAAATGACGGAAATGTTGGAATTTCACACTCCACATCTAAGGAATGACCAGAAATTTCAACAATGACAGCAATAAGCTTATGACTCTGCAAAAAAACAATAAATTTGAACCCTTCACCATTCAGAAACGCACTTTCACGCATTTGAAGTCCCTTAAAAAAAAACACATTAACTTTCAGACCTTTCTTTTTAAAGGCTTCATATACAACACTAAGATACTGATGAGCAGCAAACAGCATACCGGTAAAACCTGAACAGTCTGCGAGTTACTGGCAGGCTGTTCTGGTTTTATGCTGGTTGCAAAAGCCATTTTCACAGCGCTTTTGAGCGGGAATGGTTAAACCTGCGACGTTAATAAGAATTACTGGGACTAACAGTAGAAATGTTTTTTTTTTAACACATATCTGTATTAGTAATTTCTGCATGCTCAAGCCATGATACTAAACATAACAAGAGCACCGCATAGCGGGTTCCAACGCTCGGCTGTGGGTGCTTGGATTTTGTTTTTTTGACCTTGACCTTTTCACCACTGAAATTGTGCAGGTCGATGAGATACACATGCATGCCAAATATCAAGTTGCTATCTTCAATATTGCAAAAGTTATGGCCAATGTTAAAGTTTTCGGACGATGACAACGTGGAAGGCGAGAGAGCTATGACAATACCTCGGGTTTTCTTCCAAAACAGCCGAGCTAAAAAAATGGATGAACTTTCAATTACTGTATAATGAGCGCCTTGCCATTAAAAAAATTGTATAATGGTATCCTTTCAGTCATGTAGTTATCAAAAAAATGAAGTTAACATTAAATAAATCTTGTCAACTTCTATGTAACATTTATTCATGTTGTACAATAATAATACAACAAAAAAGTAATTTCATGTCCAATAAATGTATTCAATTACAAATTAATTACACTCAATAAACATACACTATTTTTATACCAGTTATATAATCGCAAAAGGAACAAAAAAATGGTATAATCAACTTATTTTCATTACATTTATTTGTTTTATCACATATTTTCGATTTTTTTTCTTTCTCAGAGTACAATCAGAAAACAGTTAACCATACATTAGACCAGTTACTTGTATGGAATCTAACCATACATTAGACCAGTAACTTGTATGGAATCTAACCATTACTAAAGCATAAACGACATCATTCTTATTTAAAACAAGTTAAATGGTTGTTTTGTTACGTTAACAACATTTCAAATTTATGAGATGGATGTAAATATATTTACCTTTTCTAATTTCATCAAGAAATTTACATTTCCTAATCCGATACAAAATATCAACAAAGTTCACATATATGTTCATTTGATTACAAATCCAAGTATTAATTGAAAAGTAAATGGTCCAACAAAACCAGTATAAAATTATTTTCATCTAGTAAATATGTCGCGTTCTGAGAAAACTAGGCATAATGCTTGTGCNTGAATGCCATTCAACTGATTTTGTGAAATGAAACAAATATAATAATCCAATTCAGACAAACTGTTTCAAATAAGTACCGGTATATGTACAATTTACACTTCCATAAGTGTGCAGAAATCAAAAGTACCCAAAACCAATTACTCATACATTTAGTTTATGTAGTCAGCACAGTCAAATTCAATACACACTCTTATTGGAGCCACGCTCTGGGAAAACGGGGCTTTATGCATTTGCTTAGAGTCATCCCATATTAGCCTGTGCAGTGTGCACAGGCTATTCTGCCACAAGACACTTTACAAACATGCATTAAACCCCATTTCCCCATAGCAAGGATTATTTATTTCCTTCAACTCTATAGATCATAAAGGACCACTCTGGATCCCACACGTTGCCAATGCCTGTATTCATAATTCTGCAATTAAATTGAGACACCTCCCAAACACTTATACATGTCTTTATAAATCACCCTCCTGTATCCAGTGCAATAGTGTTGTGTCATTAAATGTCATTTTACCCACAAGTAAACAATCTGGTACTCTTTGAACTCCATCACGCCAAAAAGCCCCACAATCAATCAATTACATTTCAATTATTCACTTAGTCAAAGGGCTACACTATGCAGCAGTAATTGTATTTTCAAGTTCATCCCCTACATTAATTACCCATAGCTCTTTATATTCATAAGCTTTTCCCTCAAAGCAATAAGGTGTTCCTTCTTTTCCCTCAATATCTCTAGCTGTTCTTTCACTAGGTTTACACCATCTTTAGCAGTGCTCTTAGCAATATCACCATGTTTAACTGGAACTTGATTTTCCACATTATGTAAATGGGCAAGATTTAAACCACACCGCTCACTCAGGATCTGATGTAAGTGGTACGACGACTTATGCCAGAAAATATTCCCGCACGACACACAAATGGTAGGGCCCTTCTTCTCACCATGGTCATGAAACCAAGAATGCTTAAGCAGTCCCTCCTTGGTCTCAAAATACAGCCTGATTTTCTGCTTCATACAGTCAGTGCAGACATATCGCTTCTCCAATTCCTCTTTACTGAAATGTGACTGCACATGATGATCGTCTGTTTCGCCGCACATGCCGCAGATGGTTTTGCTGAAGTCAGAGAGCATGATCAAATCCGGCACGGCAAGCAATCCCAGGTAGGTATGCTTTGTCTGAAAATGCTTGTTAAACTTTTTCCTGTCATCGAACGCCCAATTACAGACCCTACATATGTACATCTTGATTTTGCCCCCGATTCCCCATCCAACATGTTCCCGTACAGCACTCCTGGATATAAATTTCACCTGGACAAAATAATCTAAGGATTTTATCATCTGACAACTGAAGTTTTTACCTAACTGAACGCGTGGTAATCTTTTACATTTAGGTTTGGGACTGCTATCAATTTTCTTTACAGACGTTGGTACATCAGCTGCAGGCATAAAACTAGGGAGCAGAATTTTTTCAGATTGACCCTCATTAGAAAGCGAATAATAGTTCACAATCTTTGGCAAAGTAGCGGAGGTCGAATCTACAACATGTGATTGGCCAATTGGTGAAGCAGTACTTGCTTCTGATGGTTGGATATGATATATAAGTCCATTGCTGTAGGCAAGTAGCGAGGGCAAACGACCAACAACATGAGCTTTAGACTGGTTGTCCTGAGCTGGCCCTGATGTAGAAGCAGACTGGTGTCTAACTACCTGGAATGATAGATTCAGATTGTTTAACACTTGCACGGGAACTAGCTGAACACCAGATGTGGGCGTATTCAATCTTTGCACGGGACCGACACTCGTTGCAGATGTGGGCGTATTCAATCTTTGCACAGGACCCACAATCGTTGCAGATGAGGGCGTATTATATCTTTGCACAGGGCCCACAATCGTTGCTGATGGGGGCGTATTCAATCTCTGCACAGGACCAACATTCGTTGCAGATGGGGGAGCACTAAATCTAAAAAAGGGACCAACAATCCCGGGTTGAAGGCTGGCAGGAAGGGGCAAGCCTTGTGGAGAAACAAATCCAGTAGTCACAGGTAATGGTGATCTCAACTCGACTCCCAATTCTGTGGCAGGATCTGAGGTTGGTTCAGTTTTCACTGAAACTTGCTTAGTACCCTTCTCCAAAGCAATACCACTGGTACTGGGAAGGCAGGCTTCTTCCTCAAAGCTAGGTTCAGCTTTAACAGTTGCCCCTAGACATGCGTCACTTGGTCCAGAATTTGTGGAAGAGGCGTCGCTGGTTGATGTTGTACAATTTTTCAGTTGTTCTGATAGTTCCACGTTTTCAAGCATCACAAGATTCCTGAGGATGTTCATGTCAATAGTACCGAGTCCTTGCTTATCTACAGACAACCTGTTGTAAAAAGCCATCAGCATGTGCCCCTGTATACTCAGAATATGCATGAGTGCCTTACAGTTTTGACTACCATTATCAGTAAAAACAGGTCCAAAACACTTATACAACTCCGATTTCGTTTTCTGCAAAAGTCTGTATACCGTGTGAAAAATATACCTATGCTCTGCAGGGACATCACACCAAAAGAACTTGTACACATCCACCTTTGAATCAAGGAAAGTTTTCAACTTCTCCATGCTGTGCCGGTTCCCCACGACTGAATCTACTCCTAATGAACTCCCAGAACTTTGTTGAGGAGACACTGAAGGATCTTTATAAGCACAAGGCCCAACATCACTGCTGCTTTTGTTGTGAGCAGCAGGACTTTTGATTACAAAGACTTTACCTCTGCTCTTGTTGTTAGCAGCATCACCTTTGCTCTTCTTTGCAGTACTTCTGTTCTTAGTGTTAGCATCACTGTCTTTGCTCTTCTCTGCAGTGTCATTTCTGAGATCAGTGTCACCTTCCTTCTTGGTGTTCAATCCAGAACCATCTGTTTGCTTTTTCTCTTGATCACCCTTTGTCTGTGTTATGTAGTCAACAAATGCCTCTTCTTGTTTTCTGACTCCTTGCATCATTAGAAGTTCTTTCTCTCTTCTTTGTTGCATCAAAGCCTCTTTTTCTTTCCTATTATTTTCAGCTTGTTTCTGCTGCTCTTTGTAGGCTAACTCTTCAAACATGTAGATTCGCTTTTGTCTAACTTCCTCATTCCTCTGGTCAATCTTTTTGAACTTATTGATTACAAAAACCAAGTAGTGTAATGAATTTGCATCCATAGCAAACTTAATGTTGCTTCCATTGACATTAAATGTGATGCATTCTCCTTTATTTTCCTTTACCTGATTTCTGACAAATCCTGGCAATATTGGATTAATTAAATTATACAGACTCGCCAATGCTACAAAAGTCTCGCCTAGTAAATATTCCAACAAATTCACCCATACATCGTTTTCATGAAAGATTCTATCCACTCTGATAATCAAATCCAAAATATGTGTCAGGAAATTCCTATATGCGGTATTAGACACAGACGCATCCATGGTGCTTGTTTTTAGGACCCACAACTGCAACTTTTCCAACACTCTTCCCAGCTTACTTTCAATATTGGCCCAAACACCTCTGAAGGGTGCATTCTGCTTTTGCAAGGTAATGTGAATTAGCTTGCTCTTCATTGTAGTAAAAATCGTATCAACTTTCATAAGTAAATTAACCACACTTTCTGAACGCAAAAAAACGAGGTCAGTACAAGAATCTGCTTCCGATTCATGGCATTTCTCTTTGCATTTGGGGTCCTTAATCATATAATTTTCCACCTGCCCTGGATCAATTTTTTCACCTGAACTTTCCACTGCTTTAGTGTTTGGATCTTTTATTTCATCACAACCTGCTTTTTGACCAACCGGTCCAGATGTATCTTCTTCCATGCATTTCTCTTTAACTTGCATATCACAAACAGTTTCGCATCTATTTCCAACATCAATTTTAGCATTTTGAATGCCAGACTCGGAGCAACATTTTACTGCGTCCACCTCACTTCTTTTGTTAAGCAGCATACTTTCATGTCCCCCTACAATGTTCCTTTTGTTTATGTCAGTTTCAAGTTCAGTGTCAAAATGTTCTACTTTCTTCAGATCACTTATAACTTTCTTCTCAATGTTTTTCTCATTCTTATTGTCTTCTTTCTTAAGATCAGATTCTATGATTTCCTTGTCATTTTCTATCCCTGTCATTCTATAAGTTTCAACTTTTTCTTTCTCAGTCTTAACTATTACCTCATCAGCTTTGTTGATTTTCTTCACACCAGTTTCAGTAACATCAAGGTTTTCCTCTGCATTCCCAACAGTATCAATTTCAGCTTCATCACCATAATTTTCTCCTTTATCTTTATCCATTTCTAGGTCTATGTCAAGATTTGCCCCAGAGTTTTTGTCTGAAGTTTTACTGACATGTTCTTCATCGCATCTTTCCAATAAAACACTACACTCGCCAAAAGTAATGTTATGACCTTTTGAAAACTTTGCAAGTATTTCCCGATCTTTCTGGGACAGTTCTGCCTTGCCTGAATTCTCCAGCAATGTATTCAGCCTCTTTTCCAGCTTACTATTCTTTTCCATCTTCAATATGACTTTTACTTCCTTGTACATTGTACTCACATTGAAACACATTTTAATGATTGTTTTTTCTTTCAACTCGGAGCATTTATCTTCTTCCAACATCCTCCTTTTCTTTTCTTGCTGATAATCTGACTCACATTGTCCTGTTCGCTTTCTTTGGCGAACAGGAAATTTTTTGATGTTGACAATTCGATGTGTCAACTTAACATCAGTGAGTTTTTGCGCACTGTTGTTACTTTCTAGCTCATCAACATTGTCTTTACTTCCTGAACTTGCAAGTCTTCCAGTACTCGCGCACAATTTATCACCTTCTGTGCGTACAAAGTTCATCACACCTTCCCCGGTGTCACTTATCTGCACATCAGAGTCCATATCTCTCACATCAGTTTCTACAATAACAACATCATCATCAACTGCCATGCTTTCAGTTCCAGAAACATCATCCATAGTGCCACCCTTAATTAGATTTTCTTCTTCATCACTACCTGTATCATTATAGTTGATACAATGTTCAACCCCAGAAACAGTGTCAATACCACCAAATTCTCTTGAAATGCAGATTTCATCTGTCTCTTTACCTAGACGCTCGGATTTTTCAACACAGTCAATGTTTTTATCAACACATTCTATGCTTTCTTCTTCCTCCTTTAAGTTATCATCAGAAGAATTGATCATTTTAAACACAACACTGTTCTCTTCTACTTCCATCTTGACGTCATTCAGAATTTCACCGTCTGCTTGAACAGGTTCTATTTCTGAATCTTCTATTACAATATTATCCACACTGACAGCCGAATTTTCACTATCGTCAGATCTAGAGGTCCCAGATAATTCCATTATTCAAAAATACAATTAAACTCTTTACCTATTATCCAGCATGAGAATGTTGATTAAAGGAATACAAAGTATATAACATACAAATACGTACACAAAGCCTATTGGCATTAAATTGACAAAACAATTTTATGAAACATAGTAACCACACAGTTCATACTACCAAATGCACTCACTGAGCAATTTTTAAACAACAGGAATGTGTAGAATTTAACATTTCAACAAAAAACTACCTGTTAACACTTTACAGAAACAACACAGTAACCTTGTTTGTATAATTAAAGCAAACATGCAAAAGTTGTGTCCCTTTGATGAATGACACACTTTGAATAGAAACCTAATGGGATTCCACAGGTTCACTTTTCACTAACGACAAATCCACATCGTTGTCCTTTGATGGAATAGACTTTATAGACTTCATCACAGGGCCTTTAACTCGCAGAACTGTCATCTTTTTAGGCATTATATTAGGCTTAGTTCTGGGCGTTGTTTTCAGACGATCAATGGGTAACTTTTTTCCAGCTGAGGTCAAAGGTTCTGGAATAACAGGAAGGTCGGAAATTGTGTTGCGTGCAAATTGCCCTGAAAAAATAAATGAAATTGTTAAACTAGTGTTAAATGTAACATGTCTGTTTTTGAAAAAAGCTTATAAGGCTAATGCAGATTTTTAACCCTTTGCATGCTGGGAAATTTGTTGTCTGCTAAAATGTTGTCTGCTAAATTTCTAAAATTATTATTTTCTTCTATTTTTTTCAAAGAATACTATCAGAATAGCAAACAGTTTGGATCCTGATGAGACGCCACGTTCTGTGGCGTCTCATCTGGATCCAAAAGTTTGCAAAGGCCTTCAAAATCCGGTTCCAGCGCTCAAAGGGTTTAAATATAAGGTATTTCTACACAAATGAAATTGATCGGAAACGAACTGGTCTACCGACAGACTGACAGACAGATTCACATATGGTCTTGATATTGTCAAGATAAACATCATTGAAAAAAAGAAAATCGTTGTTTCAAAAAGATTGAGTCATAAAAATGATTCTAGAGTGGTAATATGGTATTTCTAAGATTTGAACTGGTGACATTTTTTTTTGAGAAATGCAACTGAATTTGTACTTGGCCTAGATAATGTTCATATAAATATACTGACAAAGTTTCATCTAGATTGAGTCATAAATGGGGCCTCTAGAGTGGTAATAATGTTTTTTTCTAAGATTTGACCTAGAAACGAGGTATAAATATATACCGGTATTAAGTTTCATAACAATAACACAATTTGTCATCATGAAATTTAGTGGATTCCATTGTCAATCTAGGGTTAACAAACTTGGCCCATGTGCTATATACATTTGTAATTGATTTGCAGACATATTATCTGTACAAATAGCTAAAATAGTTCAAAGACAAAAAAGTGAATCAACATGAGAATCACCACCTCTGGAAGTGATTAATAGGGAGGTTACATTCAACTATATTTATTCCCACAAAGCGGATCACTTACTCTGCGAGGAGACTTCAAACTTGTGGATGATTTTACAATGTCTGTTCATAGTCCCCTGGTGGCTGAAGGTCTTCTGGCATATTGGACACTCAAAGGGCTGCTCTCCTAAAATTGGGAATGAAAGGTGTAGATTTATAATAACTGTGAGGATCATTTCTAAACAAGAGCTGTTTGTAAAACATGCATGCCCCCAATATGGGCTGTCAGTTGTAGTGGCAGCCATTGTGTGAATACGTTTTTGTGGTGGTGGTGTCCGGAAACCATTTAACTGTGTCAAGTCACCGTGACCTTGACCTTTGACCTAGTGACCTGATAATCAATAGGGGTCATCTGCCAGTCATGACCAATGTCCCTATGAAGTTTTGTGATCCCAGGCCTAAGCATTCTTGAGTTATCATCCGGAAACCATTTTACTGCTTCAGGTCACTGTGACCTTGACCTTTGACCTAGTGACCTCAAAATCAATAGGGGTCATCTGCCGGTCATGACCAATGTCCCTATGAAGTTTCATGATCCCAGGCGTAAGTGTTCTTGAGTTATCATCCGGAAACCATTTTCCTATTTCCAGTCACTGTGACCTTGACCTGTGACCTCTGACCTAGTGACCTCAAAATCAATAGGGGTCATCTGCCAGTCATGATCAATGTACCTATGAAGTTTCATGATCCTAGGCCTAAGCGTTCTAGAGTTATCATCCGGAAACCATCTCGTGGACGGACAGACGGACCGACATGTGCAAAACAATATACCCCCTCTTCTTCGAAGGGGGGCATAATACGAGACATCTTTTCCATTCCTTTCATAATGTGTCCAAGGCCCTTAGAATTTTGAAAATAAGTGACATGATTATGTTTATACTCACTTTTATGATCCTTTACAAATAAAAGTAATATTTTTCCATGCCTATCACAAAGTGTCCAAGGCCATTTAAAATTTGAAAATAAGTCACATGGTTATGTTAATAATAACTTGTATGATCTTTTTCAAATACAAGACACAATTTCCATTCATTTCACAATAGTCAATGTATCCATAATAACTTGTATGATCTTTTCCAAATACAAGACACAATTTCCATTTATTTCACAATAGTCAATGTATCCAGGGCCGTTAGAATTTTGACAAGAGCACCGCAGAGCGGGTGCCAACGCTCGGCTGTGGGTGCAGTTTTGAAATAAAAAATAAAATGTGTTTTTTTTTACCTTTGACCTTGAAGGATGAACTTAACCTTTCACCGCTCAAAATGTGCAGCACCATGAGATACACATGCAAGCCAAATATCAAGTTGCTATCTTCAATATTGGGAAAGTTATGGCCAATGTTAAAGTTTTCGATGTTTTTTTACCTTTGACCTTGACCTTTCACCACTCAAAATGTGCAGGTCCATGAGATACACATGAAAAAAAAACAAGGCTCGTCACCGTAGGATGATATATTCCCCCTTTTCCCTCATTTTTCGAAACCTTAACGCAAAACCTAAACGCAAAGTGTGACGGAATTTCAGACAGACAGACAGATTTACAGTGCAATCACTATATGCCACCCTACTGGTGGCATAAAAATTGACCTTTGACCTTAAAGGATGAACTCTTGACCTTTCACCACTTAAAATGTGCAGCTCCATGAGATACAAATGCATGCCAATATAAAGTTGCTATCTTCAATATTGCAAAAGTTATGTTAAAGTGTTCGGACGCCGCGGACGGCTATGAAAATACCTCGGGTTTTCTTCGAAAACAGCCGAGTTAAAAATGAGTGACATGGTTATGCTTAAACTAACTTTTATGATCCAAACGAGAGACATAATTCTCCATTCCTTTCACAAATTATCCGGTGCCGTTGGAATTTTGAAAAATAGTGACACAATGCCAAACAGTGAAAATAACAGTTAACCTTTTAAAATATTAAATTATTCAACTCATGAAAGTATTCCGTCTGTGGACTGCACAGGATAATCTGGGACGACACTTAACGCAAATGCATAAAGTCCCGTTGTCCATGAGCGAGGGAAAACGTACAACGTACCAGTATGCCTACAATAAAAGATAATTCCCTGTATGTTGAATATTCATTCCAAAATTTGTACCACAATACTCTGTGCCAAATTTGTGCCACAATAATTATTTTCCAACACCGTACCAGTATGCCTGCGATAGTGTTCCTTAAGGTGCCACTTGTTGGTTGCCGCGTAGTCACACAGTTCACACTGGAATGGGCGGGGCTTGGTCTCCGCGTGCACGTTCTCGATGTGACGTCTCAGCACGTGAACTGACGAGTAGATCTTGCCACACAGCTTGCACTCGCTCTGCAGCTCTCCTGGGAATGAACAATCAGCAGTGATTTTTTTTACATTTTATTTTACAGCCTGTGCCTTTTTGATTGGCAATACATGTATAAGGAAATTGGGAATAATAAAATATTGTAAGTATTATCAAGATATAAATTATTCTAATTGTTTATCATTTAAATACAAATGCCCATGTTAAACTACAATTAATAATAACAAGAGCACCGCATAGCGGGTGCCAACGCTCGGCTGTGGGTGCTTGGATTTTGTTTTTTTGACCTTTGACCTTCATTGACCTTGACCTTTTCACCACTCAAAATGTGCAGGTCAATAAAATACACATGAAAAAAAAAAAAAATGACCTTGAAGGATGACCTTGACCTTTCACAACTCAAAATATGCAGCTCCATGAGATACACATGCATGCCAAATATCAAGTTGCTATCTTCAATATTGCAAACTTTTGGGATGTTGCGGACGGCAGACAAGCTGGCTATGACAATACCTCGGGTTTTCTTCAAAAACAGCCGAGCTAATAATAATATTAAGTGCTACTTAAGTATTTTCTTACTCAAGTTTAATACTAATGTTTTGTTGATATTCTTTGTATTAGCCATTTTTGGGAAATTTTGAGTTGATTTTGAGGGAAATTGATTCATTATTTTGGGGGTAATTTTTAGAAAAAATCAATCACTGATCAGAAATGAGTTCACTTCTTTTTGTTTTAACTATTTTATTTATGCTAATGTTTCAATAGACCTTACAGAGTTTATACCCTGTGAAAAACCAATACTTGGGAATGTTATGAAAGATCTCAAGAACACCCTGAGTGGTCACATGGCAGACACCCTGAGTGGTCACATGGCAGACACCCTGAGTGGTCACATGGCAGACACACCCTGAGTGGTCACATGGCAGACACACCCTGAGTGATCACATGGCAGACACCCTTAGTGGTCACATGGCAGACACACCCTGAGTGGTCACATGGCAGACAACCTGATGGTCACATGGCAGACACCCTGAGTGGCCACATGGCAGACACCATATTAGCTTCATATTTGTTACATTTTAACAACAAAAAAGAAGATAAATTTGATGGATTCAGATCTTTAACATTCTGAGAATTTACCCAGCTTGCATCTTTGTTCCTTTACCCATCACCCTCTACAATATAAAAACCCAATTCAAATCATTCCCTGCATACAAACTACATTATTATACCTGTATGCTTCTTGGTGTGAGAGACCAGCTCACTGCCAGAGTGGAAATGACTAAAGCAGATTGGGCACTGGTACTTGTTTCCACTGATATACAGGTACAAGGGCTCCTCGTCGCGCGATATTGCGTGCTCCCGGAAGAAATGATCCTTAAGGGTTTTCCGGGCTCGATAGAACTTCCCGCACTGTTCACAAACGTACACCGGTTCTATGAGTCCTTCGCTTGTTAACGGGAAACCGTTCTCTGTACGCACTACGCCAGTCACAGGTTTTGGCAACGCTCCAACCTGGTTCAGCAGGTCTCTGGCGTGTCGACCGTTTAATTCTGTGGTCGCGTGAAACAAGGCACGCTTTCCTTTGTCTGCGTATTTGACCTCTTCACACAATATGTCGGAATCTTTAAGAATTGTACTTATGTATTCGTTGATATTTTCTTCAAACGAGTCTGCACTGGTCTCGCGCTTAACCCTCTCAAGGTCAATATCGTCATCAATCTCTTCACCTTCTGCTTTTATATTCTTTTCAACACTCCTTTGTGTCCCGTCTTGTTTTAAGTTACCTTCATCAATTTCAAGTCTAGACTCTGAGTCAGAGTTTTCTATGTCAACATCATCCTGTTCGTGAGATTCAGAATCGTCATCAACCTGAGGATCTGTGTCCTTAACTTCTTCTACAACTGAACTATCCTCAACCTTGTCTGGAAAAGCCTCTACGGAAGGGTCACTTGCATCATTCGACTCTGCATCTGAAACTTTTCTATGAACACGTATTTTATGCCTATTGAGATACCTCTTCAATTTGAAGCTTCTGTTACAAAGTTCACAAGTCACTGGACCACCAGAAGAATCCTCAAGGTCGTTGTTGTTTTCGGAATCACTTTCGTCAAGAGTATTGCTACTGTCTTTACGTGGCAGAATTGTAACATGTGCAGGCTTTGGCTTTGGCTGTTTTATACTGTTAGGTACAAGCAGACTGACGTAGCTCTGTGTGGAGGGTACAGAAGTCTGTGAAGGCGCAAGCATAAACTTCACGGGCTTGTCAAAACTGTGTCCGGTCCGCGCGAGAATAGTGCTCTGAGTTACCGGTAACACCACTGTATTGGCTGACTGCAGCTCACTACCAGGCTTGGAGCCCCGGACAAAAAAATTGTTGCCAGATATCTGCGCATTAGTCGCAGATGTTAATGAAATTGGTATCCCAGTTACGGCTTTATTGCTGTTGACTGTTCCGGCTTCCACAGGCCCGTTAGATTTTTTCTCTGTCAATGATATGCTCCCACCCTTTTCCTTTTTGTTGCTTTTCACAGAGAAAGACTGAATCGGCTTATTGTTGCAGAAGATCACAATTTTAACATCATTGTTTTCGTCCTCTGCAAGTTTACTTTCTAACGTCGTAGAGAGTGCTTTTGTAAGCACAGAATAATCTATGAGACTTCTCTTTTTTTGCGCCGGTCCCAAGATCTTTTTGTCTTGGATAGCCTCGTTTTCTGCAGTTGGCTTCTGCTGAATATTGACAATGTTCGTAAAACTTACGGCCTTCTCCTCTCCAACACACACTTTCTTAGCAGCAGGGGTATTCTCTGCCTCGTCACTAGTTTTCCGCTTTAAAACCTGAGTCAAGTTCTCGATTTTTCTGAATTTCTTATTCTCATCTCTACTGGCATCAGAGAAGTCTTTAGTTTTCCCTTTACTTGGGAAGTTATAAATGAGGTCGCACACGGAGGTGGAGTCCCCGTGAATGGCCGCCTCGTAAATGTTGTCTAGAACCTCCTCAGGATCTGGGCTGGCACTCCTCTCTGAAACAACAATACCAAGAAAATGAGCCATGAGGGTTTAATGCATGTGTGTAAAGTATTGTCCCTGATTAGCTTAGCCTGTGCAGTCTGCATATGGCTTATCAGGGACAACACTTTCCGCGTACACTGGATTTTTTAAAAGAAGAGACTTCCTGGAAACAAAATATAACATAAAAGCGGAAAGTTTCATACCTGATTAGCCAGTGTGGACTGCACAGGCTTATTTGGGATGATACTTTACACACATGTATTAACCCTTTGAGCGCTGGAACCNTTCTGATAGTATTCTTTGAAAAAAATCGAAGAAAATGCTAATTTTAGAAATTTAGCAGACAACATCTTAGCAGACGACAAATTTCCCAGCATGCAAAGGGTTAAGTCTGATTATCCCAGAGCCAGGCTCAAGTATTATTATGTTGTGTTTCTCACATGAATAAGTTATGCTCCATTATAACATAATACTCGCACATTTTTTCTAGTCAAGGAGCAATTATACTTGTTTGAAGTACCTTATAAACAATGCAAAATAAGGTTATATCATGTTACCTCAAAAATAATATTTACAGTGTCATTGTTTTAAACGCACATAGACCAGTCTTCGTTTTTCCTCCTTATTACTAGTTTGTTATGTTCTTAATACTACACTCAAGGTGTTTTTTTTCCATTGGAAAAAATAAGTGCCACTTGATATCATAAGCTTAGACCATCTATCAAATACTAAATACCAAATATTAAATCAATATACCTGTATATTAGGTATTTACAATACATTCTGTATTCTTTCTTCAAAACTTTTTTTGTCATGTGAACATGCTTGTTTTGGACAAATAATTGTTTGAAAAGTTTCAAATGTTACATGGTAGACAAGAAACAAATCATACCTTTAGGTGAATTATTCGGGGAGAATTCAAACTCAATAAATTCTGAACTGTCTTCTTCGTCTACTGCAGCGTTCTACAAGTACAAACACACAACAACTAAAATTTAGCTTGCATTAATTTGACTTTGGGAGTAATAACTCCCAACTTTGTCCCAGGACTACCCAAATTGCAGATAATAAAGCTCCAGGCATTTCAAAATTAAAAATGTAACTGCAGCATTCTACAAAGAGAAACACTCACAAACCTATAACAGCACTTGCAATAGGAAATATTTTTTTACAAGACTTGGAAAATTATTGATTTGGCGTAATGGACCTGGTGTCCACCTAGTGACCAGGAGGTCCGGCGTCCATCCCCTCTGTGAGAGCGTTCTTTAGATCTCCCACATAGACACCAATTGAGTGGAAACCATTTCATATTTTCAGTAACAATGATCTTGACCTTCACCAGATGGCTCTAAACGGAATCCCAAATTAGAAATGCATGTAAGCTACATAAACACAAACATTCTGAACAATACCACCGGCCAAAGTCAAGAAATTCAGCACAAACGTTTTTTTAATGTAAGTTGAAACGACCTTGAGTGGCTCACATTGCAATCCCAATCTAGGTCTGAAAGTGGGGGCATAACAAAGTCCCTGATTGCATTGCATAGTACCTGTAGAGCTTGAGGTTTCGTGTCCCCCTCATGGTCGCCAGCAGTCACTGTTTCCATGGAGACAAGGGAGACAATCCAGACTGGAGGTCAACTCTCCACATTGGAGTGAGACACTAGCAAAAGGCTGAAATGGTAAACAGTTTCAATACAAAATATGATGCGCCTAAACAAAATAGAATACCTGGTTATTAGCAAGTAGACATACATTAATAGCCATGTCTTTCGGTGTTGTACATTAAAGGGTTTGCATTAAAACGTTTAAATTATACAGCCATGTACTTTTGCTAACCACTACAAATATAAACCCAGGATTGGTCAACTCAGTCATTTGTGTCGTGTTCTGAGAAAACTGGGCATAATGCATGTGCGTAAAGTATCGTCCCAGATTAGCCTGTGCAGTCCGCACAGGCTAATCCGGGACGACACTTTCTGTCTAAACTGGATTTTTGCTAAGAAGAGACATCAGTTAAACAAAAAATTCCATAAAAGCGGAAATTGTCGTCCCTGATTAGCCTGTGCACAAGAAATTAATTATGCCCAGTTTTCTTAGAATGCAACACATTTATTGACAAGTTCCTATTGGTCAACTGTGAAATGCAGTAAAACTAAACCTTAGGGAAAACTGTTCAAATTTACATTATATAGTAATTGTGTACCTCTACCCCACCCTCTGCTAAAATAAATAGGCTACATAATAAGGATGAAACTGATAGAACTTCAAAGTGACTGGGGCCAGTCCCCTATACATTCAGAACATTACTGTGTTGTATTATATGCTTTGAAACTCATATTAAAACCCAATGTATTAAAGTGAATTAATCAGATTAAAACATAAATGCTGCAGCAAATTTTACAGTGATTTTTGTGTACACGTTATATGGCATTGTTTACCATATAAAAAGCTGTTGCCAAATACTCATGTGTAGTACACTAAAAATGTAGTCAATGAAATTCGTAGAATTGATATCCCCCGCAACATATATTTTGTTTAAGGATGGGTGCAAATCGGACGGATGAACATACTACGATACAAAGGGCCATTACTCCGTTATTAACAGATGGTGTACAATGCCATTTAGCGTGTATCTACCTCTTATCCATATATATACTCATACCAAGTTTCAATGAAATCTGCCAAAGTGCTTCCAAGATATGGCTCCGGACTCAAAAGTGCCTATAGTAAAAAGCATTTTTTGAAGATACAAAGGGCCATAACTCCGTTCAGGTTTTTTTTTCCTTCTGAAACACCCGCCGAATTTCGGCCCTTTCCCCTAGATTTTTTTTTCCCCTCTGACAGAAATTTTTCCCCAAAAAATGATTTTCCCCCCCAATTTTTTTTTTTTTTTTTTTAACCTTTAAATACAAAAGTTAACCTGATCCAGTGAAGAAAATAGAAAATATTGCATAATTAAATTATCTGTTGCCTTGAATTCGTTTTAAAAACTTTAAAATATGTTAAAGTGATTATTTAAGACTTTCCTTATTTTTCCCAAAATCTGGCATTTCGCGTGATTTTTTCCCCAAAATCCAGCTTTTGGGGCGATTTTTTTCCCCTCAAAAAAGGCCAGGCCCTTTCCCCAAAATCAGATAAAAAACCCTGCCGTTATAAACAGATGGTATAAAATGACATTTGGCATGCATCATCGTCTTATCCATATATATACTCATACCAAGTTTCAATGAAATCCCCCAAAGCACTTCCAAGATATGGCTCCGGACACAAAAGTGTCATAGTAAAAAGCATTTTTTTAGGATACAAAGGGCCATAACCCCGTTATTAACAGATCATGGTGTACAATGCCTTTGGCGTGCATCATCCTCTTATCCATATATATATACTCATACCAAGTTTCAATGAAATCCGCCTAAGCACTTCCAAGATATGGCTCCGGACACAAAAGTACCTATAGTAAAAAGCATTTTTTTCAAGATACATTCAACAAACATATGTGACTAAACTTCATTAAATATTTGACTTTTTTTTAGGAAAATTCTTCAATTCTAACTGCAGTAGCAACAAAAACAACACCACTATCCGCAATGGTTGTTTATTCTTTTCGCTGGGTTAATCCGCGGTAAATAGGCTAAACAGAACGAATATTATATTAAACATGAATAAACAAAAAACTGACATACCATTCAAAGTTACAATCAATAACGTATATAACAATTTAAATATATGGAATTTAAGACATAAAAACTAAATAAATATCACATTTATCTTTTTCAAGCAGTGTCTGATTTTTTCTAAGAAAAAAATGCCACAAAAAAAATCAATTAAACTCTATAATTTCAAATATAGTTGGGAGTCCGTGTTTTAAGACATTTATTACAAAATAATCTATTGATATCAGCAGCGAGGGATGTTTTCTTGCAGATTTAACAAGTATGTCACGCAGGTTTGTTTATAAACAACATCCAGAGGGCGCTAATGAAACACAGCAAGATAACCCGACCCGCGACTCTACCGGGTTTGAGTATACTTAAAATTGGTATGGGTGGGATCGTTCAATACACACAATAACATGAAGTAAGGGAACATTCTTTACATAACAGATATATAATTTAAACATATTTTGCAATCGTGTAATAAATAAAATAATTGCAACTCAGCCAGCAAAAGATAAATAGAGCTGGTTGTTTTAAAAGTGAATATAAATAGAATTTAGTTATTCTTGAATACTCTGAGCTTTTATGAGTACGTACGTACAGCTCAGAGTTATTCCTCGTATCCACCGTTTTTCGTGTAAAAAAATTATTTCTCACGTATGTCTATAAAATCGAGTTCATCAACCTAATACATTGTTACAAACACAATACCTGTTACAATCGACATTAATATGCGTGTATTTTGTTGAGAAATGCTCAAAACATAAAGTTGATAAAAAAACGTTATCATACCGAAAGCCGAAGTTTTGAATTAACGATTCGAACAATCTTTCGGACTTTCCGGATATAGTCGGTGTATTACGATTGGTTGCTTAGACACGAGATATTTCTCGGGGATGATTGCGGAGCTAGCCGATAGCGTATCGGAATATTCGATTCGTCATGACGCAATGAGTTATGGGTAACTGGCATATAGCAAAAACGTACACATTTAATTGAACCGTTGATGTGTTTGAAACTTTGGATTAATATCGTTATTATGCGATCACATCGTATCACGTAAGTTGTTTTAAATGGCGTATTAGTGATATATTCATGATATGTTTGTGTTAATTCATGCCAGAAAAAAGTATATGTTGCTAATTTTACCAATAAACTAGCGCCCGGATTCTAGGCGGTAAAGTTTCCATGAAGAATCGTGTAAGGAGTTCCAACTCCCAGCGACCCGGAGGGTCAATATAGCTGGGAGTTGGATTATTTCAACTACACCTACATGTACAATGCTGTAGGGTACGAGCTAAGACTAGGTACAATGACAATGTACGAGCTGACAAGTTACCGATTATGATTCACAAAACTACAATCAATGAAATCGTATTTGGCAAATACTAATGGAAATTAAATCAAAGGTTATTTTGATTTCTGAAAATGTTTAATACAAGTTCAATACAAGCTCGGACGAATGACCTTCGTTAGTTCAATCGTGTCTGTTTATGTCCGAAAAGAAGCAGTTTAACAGCCAACGTGCGGTTTATTTTAAACAAGAATAACATTTATTATTTAACCGCCTAATATCGTATTTAAAATTAACGTATTCAGCATACAAATACCTTATATTTAATTCCCCATCACGTTGGAGGCCACGTTGGACTCGGAGGACATTTTGGAATATGCGCGCATGCGCGCAATTATTGGGGCAAAATGTGTGAGACATGAAAATGGCAACATCGCTATGCGTGTACGACAACACACAATTGCGAATAAAAACCGTCAAGTCAATTCCATGGTAAAAATACATTTTTTATTAAGATTGTGTCAAATTTAGCCGAAAAAAACAAAATGTCAAAGTCACTACCAGGTTTCGTGTAGTGGGTTGCCAATATGTAGTGGGTTGTTTGGTGTGTAACGAAAGACCGGTAGTGGGTTTCCACCATTTACAAACACACACACACACACACACACACACACACGTGAAGACGTATGGCTGAGTGGTTTCGGCGCTTGGCTTTTACTCCATGGGTCAGTGATTTGAGCCCTGGTGTGGTTAACTTTTTTTCTCTTTTTTTCTCTTTTTACTTTTATTCTTGTTTTTATATTGGAGCTCTTTAGTTCTGATGTTTATATTTATCAGTTTAAAGCATTTAATGACAAACTTCAAAACATGCCAAAATATGTAAACCGATAGCCTCTTGTTAACTGCGCTAAACCACTAACCGGTTGTTGTTTAGTACAGGACGCGAATTCGGGTTAAAAAAATACTTTTTGTTCATAATCCAAATTAATGTGTGCATTAAGTGCACGTGTTATGCATATTAGTATGTGTGAACATCCGTATGAACGTTTTGTAGCATAAAGTCAACCGTTTATATACCACTACAACTAAAAACACAAACATTGATGGCTAATGCAAATGGGTTGTATTGTTTACTGCTTTTATGTTATCAATAAAGTAAAAAATATAATACAACGATAATTCATGTATATTAATACTTAACTTAATTTGACATTATTAATAAAGTTTTAACAATAAACTGTCAACACGAGTTATATTGTGAACGAACACGCGTTATAAACAGCTCAGCCAGAACCCTTGTAATTCGGTTTGCGAGTCCAACATTGATCGACTGCACCACCACAGTGAGGGGTAACTCATATGCCGTTGTTTATATATATCGCCTTGACGGAAGCTATTTATTTTTTTGTATTATTGATGTCCTCGTTTTCCCTCGTTCTCCTTCTGGACAATGTCGAATGATGAGCGAAAGTTAATGAGGGCATGGTTAAATATAGCAAGTGATTATTTTTTGCCAATTGGGAAAAGTACGGCAAAAAAGGGGAAAATTAGCGCGAAAAACCCTGAAATTGGGAACATTTGCATCATAAAATCTTCATATTGCGAATTCAAGGTATTTTAATTGTTTGATACTTAATTTAATAAACCCATTAAAATAATCGTTTTCATGCATTTTTTAGAAAATGCTCTTGTGGGACCTACAGTCTTCTTTTAAGTAATTATCCAAACTAAAATTAGAGATCTAATCGAGCACGATTACATGTCGGTCAAGCGATTTTGGAACGAATTTTTCAGGCAACCTTAATTCTTTTGGGGATTTTGTTAACGACAAATAAAATTGTTTTTTCTTGATTGTGAAACATTCGTTTACCGGTTTTAATAATAAGATCGCTGATATAATACCTTGTCAATGTTTACTTATCTATCAGTATTCATCGTTTCAATATTCAGAACACCTATTATATATACATGTATCGTTTAATTACTTCAGTTCTTCAATTTAAGAACAACAACAAAACTACATAAGTATTATCAGGAGGTAAATTCCTGTTACAATCCGCTTGTTTTGTAATTTACGCAAGTGACAAACTTCCATTGAAATATACCAAACAAAACCTTAAACACAACACTAATTTTTAATAAAAAAAACATTAACAAATGCCCGAATTTCAAAAAGGGTGATCCAGCCTTAACGTCCTATTATCGACCTATATCACTCCTTAATACTACTGAGAAGGTCTTTGAGAAAATATTACACAAACACATGTTTAACTTTCTAAATGCAAATTCATTCTTTGTGCCCACTCAATCTGGTTTCTTGCCTGGTGATTCGACTGTAAATCAACTAACATATATTTATAATACATTTTGCAGTGCCCTTGACAATGGCTTAGAGGTCAGAGTTGTATTTTTTTATATAAGCAAAGCTTTCGATAGAGTCTGGCATAAAGGTGTATTATTCAAACTGCAACAAGCAGGTGTCGGAGGAAATTTTAAATCTTTTTTTGTCTAACTATCTAACTAAAACGAACGATAAACCTAGACATTATTATGGAGATTATATATTATTCAAGTTGATATTGTGAAAACGGTCCACACGAGACGCGAAGCGTCATATTGTTTCTTTTATAATACAAACATCAGACATTTAACTTATTGTTTTGGTTTTGAAATGACGACTGCTATTATACCCAGTTTATCGTATTTCGTATCAATCGTAATTATACTTGCTATAAAATCCTATATCATGCAAACAAAACAGCAATTATGCAAAATGTGTNTAAATGAGCTTGTCCGGGCCATAACTATGTCATTTATTGTCATATTTTAAAATCATTTGGCACATTTGTTCACCATCATTGGACAGTGTGTCGCGCGAAAGAATTACGTCGATATCTCCAAGGTCAAGGTCACACTTTGAGAAAATAGATTGAATTTTATTGAATTTGACACAAGGGGGGTAACTAGAGACAATCAGTAACAATGCACATTTTGAGTTGTCTTCTTTATCAGACTTTTTTTTCAAATTGAAAACCTGGTTTTGTGACAATTTTGTCCCTTGTTGTTTAAGTACACTTATTTTTATCCTATCCTAACCCTCTGATTTTAATCTGCACATAACAAAAATACTAACACTGTTTCCAGACAACGCACCTGTAATAATAATCGTAAACGATTGTCAGCAGTATACCATAGATGTAGATGTATTTTGTTTCACTTACATTACTACCCTTGAAAATAAATACAAACACAACCAAAATGAGGAAAAAAGGTATAACTGTTTTCTAAATCTTATGACTGCCCTAGTGTAAACGCAACACTTTCATTTATTTGATTTATTTTCAAAAAATACTTTCACTTTCTCCCGATTCTCAGAAAATGTTGAATGAAATTTTTTAGCATAAGAACTGTCTGTGCACGCACATCACGTCAAGTGATATACACATGTTCAGTGGGAATACCCCATCCATATTGGATGTTTATTTGTGGAAATCTTTTAATAGTAACATATATGCCTTAGTTTATTTGAACAAATGTCGAACGTTTGTGTGTAGGAAATTCTTGAGCACTTTTATATGCCCATGTACATAAAAGAATGACCAATATAACAGAAACTTGTTAAAGTGTTAATGGACGTAATAAAAAAGTTTGATTGCTCAGAAAATAATCGACCCGCGCGTCCCGCATCTATGACCCACAAATATCGAAATTGACGCATAGTTTTGAAATATGTGCGTCCACTCGTGCGCATTGCTGAAACGAATCCATTAACGCATACGAGAATCACGATAAGTACGAATCATCTTGGGTATGAGTCAAAAGTGTAGCGATAAACGCTGAGTTTAACTGAATGAGGCTTGAAGAATGCAACAAGTCTTTTGATTGGATCTAGTCGAGCCGCTGCTGTACAATACGAACCAATTAGAATCGACCTTTTAACTAAAGTGTGTTATGATATTTTCCCCAGATGAAACCTGCTTTAACTTTTTGTAACTAAGTCATAAATAATACAGAAATAATGCCCCTGAAATAAGGTGTTGAAGCTAGATCCAAAACAAACAACTCTAAGCTTTAAATACGGTAGGTCAACGGCTCGCAATTAGGATATTAACAATAATATTATCAGGCTCGCAATTCGGATATTAACAATAATATTATCATTGACTTGAATCAAGTTGAAATGTTGTTACAGGTTAAATTCATGTAACAGACACTGTTAAAGCCTATGTGAAGGCAAACAAGATAGTGATAGTATTAACCATGAATTTGATTTTTTATGCCCCTTTCTTCGAAGAAGAGGAGGTATATTGTTTTTGGCCTGTCTGTCTGTCATAATCATTCTGTCTGTCTGTTTGTCTGTCTGTCCAAAACTTTAACCTTGGTTAAAGTTTGGTCATAACTTTTGCATTATTGATGACAGCATCTTGATACTTGGCATGCATGTGCATCACATGGAGCTGCACATTTTGAGTGTTGAAAGGTCAAGGTCATCCTTCAAAGTCAAAGGTCAAAAAACACAATCCAAGGGAAGTAATAAACCTTAAAGGGAGATAATTTATAAACCTTCCAAATGATAAATAGAAATTTTATTTCAAAGCGGCGCAATAGGGGCGTTGTGTTTCTTACAAACACATCTCTAATTCTCTTGTTTGGTTTCAAAATTCACTGTGTTTGAAATTATTAAAAGTTTAATGCAAAATATAGTTATTGAGCTAGTGTCATTAACTTCACTACTTGGTATCTTTCACAATTTGGGACTCATTCTTTTTCAAGGTGGACTCATTAATTTTGGCCTGGGACTCATTGGTCTTAAATCTGCGAGTAGAGGGACCCATAGGTAGTAAATTCTATATTATTCCCTGATTGCTGTTTAAGTTTATATAACACATGTTTAGTGAATCAAATTTGTAAGTTTAGTTTGCCTTATGCCTATTGCAATCAAGAACTCTCCTTTTTAGCTCACCTTATTGCTCAGGTGAGCGTTTGTGATCGGTCTTTGTCCGTCGTCTGTCCGTGCGTCCGTCCGTCAACATTGGTTTGTAAACACTCGAGAGGCCACATTTCTTGTCTGATCTTCATGAAACTTGGTCAGAAGATTTGTCCCAATTATCCCTCGATCGAGTTCGAAACTGGGTCATGCTGGGTCAAAAACCAGGTCATTAGGTCGAAAAAAAGAAAAACCTTGTAAACACTGTAGAAGTCACATTTCATGCCTAATCTTCATGTAACTTTGTCAAAATGTTTGTCTTAATAATATGTTGGTTGAGTTCAAAAGTGGTTCCGGTCCGTTGAAAAACATGGCCGCCAGTGGGCAGGGCAGTTTTCCTTATTTGGCTATAGAGAAACCTTGTAAACACTCTAGAGGCCACATTTCTTGTCCAATCTTCATGAAACTAATATTACTTGGTCAGAAGATTTTCCCAATGATACCTCGATAGAGTTGGAAACTGGGCCATTCTGGGTCAAAAACTAGGTCACAAGGTCAAAAAAAAAAGAAAAACCTTGTTAACACTGTAGAAGTCACATTTCATGTCCAATCTTCATGTTACTTTGTCAAAATGTTTGTTTAAATGATATGTTGGTTGAGTTCAAAAGTGGTTCCGGTCCATTGAAAAAACATTGACCAGGTCAAAGCTTGAAAACCTTGTTTATCTTTAACCACAAAGCACGCAGCTTTGATATTTGATATGTGACAAAGATTGTTCAAATCCACTGGGCAAGCTCATTTCAGAGGCGAGCGATCTAGGGCCATCTTGGTCCTCTTGTTTGGTGTGATGTCTCGATACACGGTAACCATTCGCGTAGTAAATGTTATAAAATTGCGCGTGTGTATGGAACTATCAGCTTTGCGTGGTTAAACACGCTGTAAATAAACAATTTTAACATGGATTTAACAGGAATTAATTAAATCTTTGAAGGTATATCGTTTTTTGTTGCATTGTTTGCATAAATTCAGAAATTCGGTTACTTGTTTCCTTAACAGCTCAATACGCGGTAACCGGAGGATACATGACACATTACATATCTAAAAATACATTGGTGATTACCGGTAGCTGTGTAAGCAGCCTGATTAGCTCACTTGGTAGAGCACGCAACTAAGCAGTGAGAGGTTCTGGGTGTAAGTCCCTGACTGGCTGCATACGTTTCACCACTCGGCTACATACACCTTTAATTGTGCAGTAAAACTGAGTTCATGGATAAGACTTGATATAACTGTGTATATTTGGAACTTTATGAGGCTATCACCGTCTAAGGCTGCATTTTGTGAGGACCCGGCATTCCTAGTGCATTACTAGACTCCTGAAAGTTGGGACAAATTTTAAGTTAAAACTTCTATATCCAGCAATTTAGGTTTTTACTTAGAGACATTCAGATTTGTTTTGGTCTTGCCCTGTGGGCGGAAACGTCAACTCTCAGGTATGGCGAACATGAATCAATCTCACATGCACCAGGAGTGGGAATTAAATCCGGTTTATAATAAACTCTATAAGATGAGAAGCCTCTCAACCAATTTCTGGCCAACTGGACAGACAACAGGGTGCATGTTAACTATTTATTATGTTTCTGAAGGGGTGCCTGTATCGAAGAACTGGCCTTTAAGATTTGAATCCCTCAGGAAATGTGTTAAAAGAAAACTGTTGGCAGTCCCATCAAATTATTATTGTTCAAACTTAATGTATTTGTAAAATATGAATTATTTCAATTAGAACTTGGAACATTGTTTATTTTCCATTTCAGACAGTATTCCAGGCCTTAGTGGCTGGGTATGGAGAGTAGCCGAGTTTCCTAAGCTGGGTTGGTATAAATTGTGTTATTTCACTTGCCAAAATTTTTATGCAATAAATGTTAAGAAATAAAATTAAACATGTTTGTAGTTCTGCTTCCTTAAATTTCCCCTAAGTTCTCAGCCAAGAATACAATTTGAATTTTATGTACAATATGACAACCAAATTTATTGAATAAAACCATTCTTGATGTACTCTTTATTTTTATTACTTGATCTTAATCTATATTTTTTAATTTTAAAGTTATGACATAAGAAAGTTTGTAGATTATACATAACCTATAGCGCTAACAATGAGAAACTCAGGGATGACACTTTCCACCTTGACTGGATTTTGTTAAGACGAGACTTTATTTCTGTTTTATGTTTTTTGTTTAAAGTAAGTCTCTTCTAAACAAAAATCCAGTCTAGGGGGAAAGTTGCAGACTGCACAGGCTAATCTGGGATGACACTATGCACAAGCATTAGAGAGAGACTGTATGATTTTGTCAAACATTTATGAATTTATATAAAGTGTGTAAAAAAACTTATTATACATATATTTCAATATAAATAAAAATAAAAGTTAAGAAGAACATTTGTCGAAAAATGCGAAATAAGCCAGATATTTAATTCTGAAATTAAAAAAGGCTTCCAGCCGAATTCGCCAGCATATATATCATACATGTACAATGTGAATCTAAATTTAGTTTTAGTGCAGATTTGTTCATACGACACAAAGACACAATTTTGTTTCCTAGCAAATACGAGTAAAAGTGTCGGCATTGGCTTTAATCAGCGCTAACTTGTCTTTGCTGCATTTTATGAAATTCGTCTTCAAAGTATAATTT
>VMBQ01000395.1:32951-75010 GCA_007657795.1 Dreissena rostriformis | reverse complement strand
CACGAAACTTTGTAGGGACATTGGTCATGACCGGCAGATGACCCCTATTGATTTTCAGGTCACTAGGTCAAAGGTCAAGGTCACAGTGACCTGAAGCAGTAAAATGGTTGACTGGAAATAGGAAAATGGTTTCGGGACAATAACTCAAGAACGCTTACGCCTTGGATCATGAAACTTCATAGGGACATTGGTCATGACTGGCAGATGACCCCTATTGAATTTGAGGTCACTAGGTCAAAGGTCAAGGTCACAGTGACTGGAAATAGGAAAATGGTTTCCGGATGATTACTCAAGAACGCTTACGCCTGGGATCATGAAACTTCATAGGGACATTGGTCATGACCGGCAGATGACCCCTATTGATTTTCAGGTCACTAGGTCAAAGGTCAAGGTCACAGTGACCTAAGTGTAAAATGGTTTCGGGACGATAACGCAAGAACGCTTAGGCCTGGGATCACGAAACTTCATAGGGACATTGGTCATGACCGGCAGGTGACCCCTATTGATCAGGTCACTAGGTCAAAGGTCAAGGTCACGGTGACTCAACACCGTAAAATGGTTTTCGGACACCACTACCACCACCACCACCACCACCACCGTTGTTCACAGTGACAGAAACGTATTCACACAATGGCTGCCACTACAACTGACAGCCCATATGGGGGGCATGCATGTTTTACAAACAGCCCTTGTTTTATCAATATATTACAATTTAACACATATGAAAATCGTACAGTCTCCCTTTAAGCCCAGTTTTCCCAGAACATGGCTCAAATAGTTGCCTTTCTCCTGCCTTTCAGGCCTTATGGTTCACGACTTGTACTGTCCAATAAAGAGTCCAGTAGTGAAGGAGGCAATCAGACGGCTGCCTGAGCGCGTACAGGTTGAGAGACAACTCAGAATCAGCCGGGCTGTAACCATCGGCATGACCCATAAATACCTGCCCCGGGAGGAGTGGATGACACCTGAGAAAGTATGATGTCTAATAAGAATATCTGTGGCCCAGAGCCCAAATTTTAAACTAATAGAATATACTTTGACTGAAGAAACCATAAGCATGTATTCGCAGTTTCATGAAAAATAAATTACCCATAAATTCTCAAACTCGAGAAATTATATGTGTGCAGGGTATTGGACAGGGTTGGCACCAATTGATCGCCCCCGGTTTTGACCGGCGGTTTTTACCGGTTAAAACCGCCCCGGTCAAAACTCCCGGAGTGGTAAGTACTGGTCGATTGAACTTTCCCCCCAATTTGTATTAATATTCCGTGCTTAATTAAACAATATTGATTATATAAATTAAACAGATAAAATCACCACACAGGAACTTTGGGTTTAATTTTAAGGCTTCTGATTTAGACAATGTTAAAACTGTGAATGAAAAGCAGGAATGATGAATTTAATAAGACTTAGAGGTTCTTTTATATATTTGCTAATAGCTATATTGCTAAAACAACAGAACTGCCTGCCAAGTGCCAACCATTCAATTACTGTGTATTAGTTGTTCCTCATGGTATCCGGACAAACGGCACCCGGACAATCGGCACCCTGTGTTTTTTGTGCAATCCCGGACAATCGGCATCTGGTAAATTTGTCGACCCAGACAATGGGCACCCGATTTAATTGTGAACCCGGACGATTGGCACCCGATTCAAGGCGATTGATAAAACCCGTCAGCACCTTGTTGGACTTATTTGTCTCATCCGCTATTTGGTTTGGTTAATGAGATGGTTAATAAATCCCGTCAACAAACTGTTTTATCAAACTAATTTTAGTGTGGATTGTTTAACGTAATATGCTAATTGGTTTAATTATACCTGTAAACAATTTACATACATCAAAGATAATTAAAGCATTCCTTTAATTATGATGTTTCCCGAAAACAACAAACTGCGAATGAAAATAAGTGTAAATAGACGAACAAAAATGAAATCAAATGCAATAAAGTCCAACAAGGTGTCAAATGTCTTTATTGGTAACAAAAAAACTTAATTAAATGTTTCATATCCTTAATTGGGTGCCGTTTGTCCAGGTTTACAATTTAATCTGGTGCCGATTGTCCGGGTCGTCAAATTTTTTACCGGGTGCCGATTGTCCGGGGTTGCAAAAAACCGCAGGGTGCCGATTGTCCGGATGCCGTTTGTCCTACAATTGTTTTTTATGCCCCACTGTCCCCACAGTCTTCTGACCTATACAGGCTGGGGCACCCAAAACTGATAATAGGGCCTTAAATGTCACCTTTTTGACACGACCCTTACTTGTAATGTATGCTTGCCTAGATTTCTTTAAATTCTTTTTAAACAAAATAGTGAAAAAGTATTTTATTTTCAATTGATGTAAAAATAAAAAACATAATTAGAAATAATTATTGAAAGAAAATAAAAGAAAAAAATAATTGAAAAGAAGAGTCTAGAGTAGACCCACAATTGGAAAACATTATTTGTTGGCAAAATCAAGAACTTTGATTGCTTATTCATTTGAAGACCAAATGAACTTTTAAATATGAAAGGGAAAAAAAAACACTTAATACTCTGAAAGCAGACAAGTTAGAAGTAACTATTAAATTAATAGCAAGTTATCTCCTTTTGTTTTGATTGAAATGAAATAGCCTAAGGGCAGATTTGCTGCATTGTCAATATCAGAGACATAACACTGCATGCATTTTATTACCAAATAAGGCTTAGGGGCTAGATTTATAACCCTAGAAAACACAAGAGTTCTGTTTGTCCATCTGCTTACCAAATAGATACATCAATAGATCAGTGAAATACTATGGTAACTACAATAGTAATAATACTTAAGTAACAGATGTGTTACACTGAGGTAAAGATATTGCCTTAGTCCTTATGTATATTAGGCCATTTCCATAAATAATAAAGAAGTACTTTTTTTACAGCTTTAAAGATTTTTTTTACAATAAATAACTAAAAAAATTTTTTATCAATTACAGAATAATGATTGATTTAATATAGAATAGCTTAAAGTCTTTGTGATGTTTAAATGCTATAATTTTCAATCGACCAGTAATGACCGGTTTTAACCCTTTGCATGCTGGGAAATTTGTCGTCTGCTAAAATGTCATCTGCTGAATTTCTAAAATTAGGATTTTCTTCAAATTTTTTCAAAGAATACTATCAGAATAGCAAACAGTTTGGATCCTGATGAGACGCCACGTTCTGTGGCGTCTCATCTGGATCCAAACTGTTTGCAAAGGCCTTCAAAATTCGGTTCCAGCGCTGAAAGAGTTAATATACTGGGTCACAATCTGTGGAAAGAAATAATGAAGTTCGTGACATCAAAACATTTCTGTAATCTATAGCATCGACAAAACAATAATTACTAGTTGAAACACCACCCTCGCTAGCTTATTTCATTTTCTTGTTCACAAGCTGTGAAGAGACTGGTATACACCTGGGATAGTTATTGATTTACCTTTACCGGCACATCTTCCTGTCACATAAAATGTGAACCATTTATGACCAGTTACATTT
Source organism: Dreissena rostriformis (assembly GCA_007657795.1). Taxonomy (NCBI): domain Eukaryota; kingdom Metazoa; phylum Mollusca; class Bivalvia; order Myida; family Dreissenidae; genus Dreissena; species Dreissena rostriformis. The sequence continues at coordinate 71,519 of VMBQ01000395.1, read as the reverse complement.
ACATGAAGTAAGGAGATAGTGAAAAGATGGACTGTCTTTGTGAAATATAGCCACTAGCCAGTGTGTTAAACTTTGAAAAATGGACTGTTACTCAACTACGGTATCTTCTTAATGTACAATTAATTACAGACTTGAGTTAAGGAGTTAAGTTAAATGCAAATCATTTCTTACCAGTCAGTTTATATTTAGGAAATAAAAATGAATATAATTTTCCTATTTAGGTGAAACAAGAAATGGGAGTGTTAATGTTTGAGAGAAAAAACAACAGCAACAAACAGACACACCCACACACAAACAGTTACAGTAACTTTCTTGTGATGTTAAATTAATTAAGTCAGAGTATCATTCTCCTGTAAACCATTACCTTGCATGTAAAAGGAGGTATTGATTGGGCTTTTAACTGGTTTTTCAAGCGTGCCGGCAAACTGCAGTTCTGATTAACCAATGAGTGGCTATGCAAGTTTGCGATACACTGATACAGACGTTAGGTCGCAGGTGGGAAGGTGTCTCGTTACGTTTCGCCTGCTGTTGGAATTGGTTATCGATCGCTGAGTCGTTTTGCTGCAACGTTTTGTGGTGTTTTGTCACAGAAGTTTTGAAATTAAACGCAGAAGCTTTGAAATTTAACGTTTGAAAATCATCTGGATTGGTGTATTTAAAACCTATATTTTTTGTGGTGGCAGTTGGATTTTCTAAACATGAAGGGAATAATCTTGATCTGTGATTGTCAGTGAATAAGGGTCTAGAATTTAGAAAGGAATATTTATAACATAAATTTGTTACTTAAAATTCTTGAACAGGAGTGCAAGAAAATCTTTTTGTATGGATGGAAAAAGGAGGCAAATATGGATTTATGACAAAACATTTTAAAAATATTTGGTGCTGGTAATATTCTAAATAGAGAAAGTCAAACGGTCAGTTCTATTCCGTTACATTGAAAGTGTTTAATTGGTAGAAATATGGTACACCATTGGGCGATATATGTGAAGTATAGAATATAGATCTATATTTGTGTTTTGTCTTTGATCCAACCCGGGAGGCCTGTCTGACTGAGTTCAGAAGAGACACAGGGAGGTTTTCACTGGTGGTGTTAGGTTTACTGGCTGTTTTCACTGGTGAGACAACAGGCAGATTATGTCTGCTGATAGATAAGCCTCAGTACAAATATATAAGGGCATTATATTGAAGACTATCTACATAGCTTGACAGCTTTTGTTTAGCGATTGACTGTCTATTGTCAACTAGATAGTGGTTGTAAAGAAGTTGTATATATTGTGCATGTCGGCTTAGGGAGGCACATAATATAATAGTGTAGTAAAGTGGAGTATTTGAATGTATACTTTTTTACCTAATAACTTGATAACTTGATAACTTAATACTGAAGAAGATATATTCAAGTGAAATATATATGGATATTTGTAAATGTTAAAAGCATATAAAAGTGGTATTTTTTTTATCTTTTAACAATTTTTGAGGACTTGAACAATTGTTGAAGACTTGAGAATTTCGAGGACTATTAGCATTAGAAGATGTTTTGGTGTGTAAAGATATAAAATACTGTGTTTGACAAAATTTAAGTTGAAGTTTGAATAATTTTATAATCACAATGCCTAAGAGCTACTATTATGACATGAGCATCTTTAAGAAATGGATTGACNGGGGGGGGGGGCAGTTGTCCTTATATGGCTTTAGTGAAAACTTGTTGACACTATATTAGCCACATTTATTGGCCAATCTTCATGAAACTTGGTCAGAACATTTGTCCCAATGAAATTCTGGCAGAGATTGAAACTGGGTCATATGACCCCAAAAACTAGGTCACAAGGTCAAATATAAAAAAAAAAACATGTTAAAAGTCACTTTTTTGGTCCAAAATAATCTTCATGAATCAGCTTGCATTTTTTCAGAATTAGTTCCTTTGGCTTTCAGGTGAGCGCCTTAGGGCCTGATGGCCCTCTTGTTTTAATTTATATCAGTCAAGGCTTATGATGCTCTATCACATTGCTACACATGTTTTTGGATAGCTGGACCCCTAGAATACACTGCCCTGCATAGTGGACCCTTAAATTTCAGTGCTGATGTAAAATCCTGTGTGTATGGGCACGGCACTTTCAACAAAATATATGTGTGTATTCACAGACTCATACATTTTTTGTTTGTATTCACAAACTCATGAAATCTTATGTGTAATGCAGAAACTCAATAAACTATTTGTATGTATTAACACTATACTATTCTATATAATAGTATAAGAATATATATTATAAAACATTATATGTGTGTATTCGCAAATGTGCCAGTTATAAATGTTTTGATTTGCTTGTCAAAACAAATGATTGGTGAACAACAACTTAATTAAAATGAACAACCGCTTGAAGAACATAATGTTTGAAAAATATTATTAAGTCTAAGATTCTGTTATATAACAAAGTCCAAGATCTGCTCAAACTTGAAGGAAGTCCCTTCTAACTGAATATCCAGCTAAGGTAGAAAGTGTCTTCCCTCATTAGCCCAGAACGCGGCTCTTATATCCTGTATTTCCTTTTTAATGCCCCCCCCCCTCGAAGAAGATGGGGTACCGGTATATTGTTTTGCTGGATGTCAATCGGTCTGTCTGTTGGTAGACCAGTTCGTTTCTGATCAATAACTTGTGGATGAATTGACCAATTGGCTTGACACTTCCCATGTGCATTGGCCTTTGCCAGTAGGTGACCCCTATTGAAATTGGGGTCACTAGGTCAAAGGTCGCTATCACAATAAGAGTGAAAATTGTTTCTGATCAATAACTTGTGAATGGAGGGACCAATTGGCTTGATACTTCCAATGTGCATTGGCTTTTGACAGTAGATGACCCCTAATGAAATTGGGGTCACTAGGTCAAAGGTCACACTAAGTGTGAAATCGTTTCCGATCAATCACTCGTCAACTGATTCACCGATTGGCTTGATACTTCCCATTTGCATTGGCCTTGGACAGTAGATGACCCCTGTTGAAATAGGGGTCACTAGGTTAATTTAAGGTTAAGGTCACTGTCACAATAAGTGTGAAAATCATTTCCAATCAATAACTCATCAACAAAATGCATTGGCCTTGGACAGTAGATGACCCCTATTGAAAAATCCTGTGTCAAGGCCCTGTTTGGGTGGGGGGGATCATACTTTAACCCTGGAGATCTTGTTTCTAAAACATTTTAACCCTCCATCACTTTTTCTGTTCCCATTTTTGCAGAATGTGCCCTACATGGATGAAGCCATCAAACAAGTGGAGAAAGAGATGAACCTGAAGGCTCAACTCAACGAGCAGATCTACAGCTTCAAGAGCAACAACATCACCATCTCTGGGAGCTTGAAACATGCCCTGCCCCCAGGCAAATAACGCGCACGTGAGAAAATGACAGTGACATTGTGTACAAGCTTGAAAAATATGGAATTATTTTGGGATGTGAAATATTTCTCTTGGAGTTTTCTGTACTAAGTAAATTGTTATTACTGTTAAGATACTGATTAAAAGGTAATTAAGTTTGAAGTCAACCACCTTTAATAATTTTATATGAGATAAAGAACACAACATCGGCTGTATTATTATTCATTTGTATAAAGGTGTACTTAAATATTTTTATATGCAGGTTCATGGCAGGATATTTGGAAAGTGTGTTGTATTTAATGATTGTGTTTATTAATAATAAATTAAAACATGTTTTGTTTTGCTCTTGTTATTTGATGATTGGTGTTAATGGCTTATGGTTGAACGGGAAAAAAAAGATTTATTGGAATGGCCTGCTTAATTATAGACAAATTATTAAAAGAGACTGCTTTAATATATGTATAAATTATTATTATAGTTTATATATTCAAATTATTCAAATAGCTAGATAATATAAAAATTATTGCGATACAGTCCAATCTGACTTGGGAGTCACCTGGCGGACAGTCTAGATATCCCCTGAGTAGGCCAAGCTCTAATCTGGGTCATGTGGGGTCAAAAACAAGGTGCCTAGATATTGTCAATATAAACATTCTGACCAAGTTCCTTCACGATTGAGTCATAAATGTAGCCTCAACAGTGGTAACAAGGGTTTTCTCAGATTTAACCTTGTGACCTAGGTTAAGGAAACACATGACCCAAATTCAAACTATGTCTAGATATTGTCAAAATAAACATTCTGACCAAGTTTCATCAAGATTGAGTCATAAATATGGCCTTGATAGAGTGGGAGCAAGGTTTTTCTAAGATTTGACCTGGTAACCTAGATTTGGGATGGAACCGACAAAGGTTTTATTTTCGGCCTATATATTGTCAAGATAAAGACCAAGTTTCATTAAGATTGAGTTATAAATATGGCCTCCAGATTGGTTACAAGGTTTTTCAAAGATTTGACCTAGTGACCCAAGTTTTGGACATGCGTTATCTGCAAAATAAAAAGAAAACTGTATCTGTTAACTTGGGAATACCAATTGATATCATTTTACAGTGCTCGAACATAGCAAATTACTATAAAAATAGAAAGATTTAGAACCAGTCAAGCGCACTTGCTACCTAATTGTGATGTAAGATAGATTATATGTTTTTTATAAGTCAATATGATCACATGACATGAACTGTTTTCCAGCCTTTTAAAAAACGTACATTGATAGTACCATGAAACCTTCGCCCTTTCCCGTATCTGTCAACCTCTAAAGCAAAAGTTACTGTTTTAGATCTTTAAAATTTGTGAGATTTCAGCAAAAAAAAATGTCAAAGTACTGTTATCAATAACTATATATTCTTATCAAATGTTATAATGTTAATCTTAATATTGTTATAGTAACTATTGCTAAAGTTAGCACTGAGAAATGAGATTTATAGACCTTAAAAAGGTATTTCTTTTTATTTGATAAAAAAACAAGGTCTGGTAAAATATGATGATGTCCTGTTACATTCAAAAGCTTCAGGACCTCATGTCCTGTGGACTTTTGCTGTTTTTTGCATGGATTGGCCTTGATGTTTTCAAGATAAACAAAGTTTTATAAAAAATGATTAAACAAGAGATGTGTTTGTCAGAAACACAATGCCCCCTACTGTGCCACTTTGATTTTGATTTTTTTTTTACCTTTGACCTTTTTTCCATTTTTTTTTCCAAACCTAAACGCAAAGTGTGACGGAATTTCAGAAGGACAGACAGACAGACGGACAGTGCGATCACTATATGCCCACCTTCGGGGCATAAAAATGTGGCATCTGGAGTGGTAAACAAGCGGAAAGTTGATGATGCACATTGTACGATGCCGGACATAGGGTGATCACAATCACTCACCTTGAGCAATTCAAGTTTAATTCAGTAAGATAAGATGAAAACAATTGGGACTAAATTGATCAGAAACAAGAGATGTGTTTGTCAGAAACACAATGCCCCCTACTGCGCCGCTTTGATTTTATTTTTTTTACCTTAGACCTTGAAGGATGACCTTGACCTTTCACCACTCAAAATGTGCAGCTCCATGAGATACACATGCATGCCAAATATCAAGTTGCTATGATCAATATTGCAAAAGTTATGACCAATTTTCGAAACCTAAACGCAAGTGTGACGGAATTTCAGAAGGACAGATGGACGGACAGTGTGATCACTATATGCCACCCTACCCGGGGCATAAATATGTAGCCTACTGACTAACCGACACAAGTCTGCCTAGCAAACCAATTTTCAATTGGGAGCACAAGTATGTGCCCAAGTTGAAGCATAATGAATTAATGGAATTTCAATACAAATTACTGGACAAATAAAAGAAGACAGAATATAAAATATTCATAATATTTTATTAAATCAACAATATCTGACTTAAAAACTGCAAAACTTATAAATTATGTTATATAAATGTAAGCTTGCCTACAATATTTCAAAGGAATGACATACTGGTACATCAATTATTTCACAACACTGTACAAGAAAACAACTACTGGCAACAACTTAAATATTAAGAATTTGGTCATTTTGGCACGAATAAAAGATGGCCAGAAAAGAAATACGTAGGAAGATAAACTGAGAAAACATTATTTGGGCAAAATGTAATGCACAATTTTACTCATGTTTGTTTTCCTAACATAAAAAATGTACGGTTCAAATGTTAAGTAGTTAGCAGTAATTGTCTAAAATAATAATAACTTATTCTTAATGGTCATATTACACTTGGTAACAAAGTAAGGGGGGTATGCTGGAATCACAATGGATATCTGTCCGTCAGTTTGTTCGTAGAAACAAACTTGTCTGAAGACATTCTCCTACACATTTTAAGTTATAACATTCAAACTTGCAGGCACTGTTCCTTATTTAACCCTTTNAACACGCCACATAAGATTAAACTAATTGAGATAGAGAGGGGACAAAATTACGTTAGCAAATTTTGGAATATTCAAGGGCCATAATTCAGAAGTGATTCAGATGATTTTGCTGGTTATTATACTTGGAGATTTTAAGCCTACTTACATTGTGACCCCATTTGGAGATGATGCAAATAAAATTGGACCCTGTATCGTGGCTAGTTCTGACCCTGATCGCACAATTCCATTGATTTGGAGTATCATATTACCAGGTTTTCGTAGAAAATATTAAACCTTTGGGCCTTGTAGTTTCAAAGGAAAAGATGTTTTAAGGTTATTATATGTGTCGTATTCTGAGAAAACTGGGCATAATGCATGTGCGTAAAGTGTCGTCCAAGATTAGCCTGTGCAGTCCGCACAGGCTAATCCGGGATGACACTTTCCGCCTAAACTTGATTTTCGCTAAGAAGAGACTTCATTTAAACGAAAAATGTCATAAAAGCGGAAAGTGTCTTCCCTGATTAGCCTGTGCGGACTGCACAGGCTTATCTGCGACGACACTTTACGCACAAGCATTATGCCCAGTTTTCTCAGAACGCGACTCATTATATTATGTAACTGTGCATAAACATTTTAACTCCCTGGGTGTGGCCAGTATTGACCCAAGGGTCATGATTAAATGAAACGTAGCCCTGGGTCACTCCTTTATGTTACATACCCCATCTTGATTTTGTACTTTCAGAGATTAAGAAATTTGGTAATAAAGGCTATTAGAACAATACAAATTCTTAAAGAAATTCTAATTTGAAAAAGGGGAATAACTTTTGTAATTTTTAACATAGTATGATAAAAGTTGCACATGCACAAATTCATAGCATCAGGAACAATGGATAAACATTTGAATACTGGATGTTGAAAAGCGTACGAGAGCTCTGGAAAATGTTTGGTATACATACAGGCAAGCGGATAGACAGACTAACATTCATGGTAATCCCAGTATACCAACCTCTATCTAGGGGGTTTAATAAGACCTATTAGACTTGCCATTTGTATTGCACTGTTCCCTGACATATATATGTATATTACCTTTCTGGATAATATGGTATTAAGCAAGTACTATTGGTGTTGTAGAGGGCCGAAAACCCATCATAATTTGAAGTTATATGTGTCGTGTTCTGAGAAAACTGGGCATAATGCTTGTGCGTAAATTGTCATCCCAGATTAGCCTGTGCAGTCCGCACAGGCTAATCAGGGAAGACAATTTCCGCTTTTATGGAATTTTTCGTTTAAATGATGTCTCTTTTTAGCAAAAATCCAGTTAAGGCGGAAAGTGTCGTCCCTGAATAGCCTGTCCGGACTACACAGGCTAATCTGGGATGACACTTTACGCACAAGCATTATGCCCAGTTTTCTCAGATCACATATCAACAGCAGGCCAGTGTGGCAGAGTACTGATATTTTGAGCATTACTTATCTCATGTATTTGCAGAACAATAATGTTTTTACTTTAACATGAAACAGTTGGTAGTCATATATTATCCTTTAACCCTTTCCCGCTCAGAAGCAAAATAAAAATGGCTATATGCTATATGCAACCAGCATAAAACCAGAAGAGCCTGCGAGTAACTCACAGTCTGTTCAGGTTTTATGCTGTTTGCTGCTCATCAGTATCTAAGGGTTGGAAATGAAGCCGTTAAAACTTGAATCAAGTAAAACAAGAAATATCTTTTTAAAAAAAGATATACGGCGTTGATTGTGGTTGGAGTTGGTGAAAGGTAAAGAGTTTAATGAATGAAATCAAAGATAGCATGTCGTTTTCTGTGCAGTTCTTAGCTGCATTTCACGCAGAACGGGATGTTACGTGTAGTTTTCGCGGTTTATTTTACATTATTACATATTGCTGATCATATATCTATAGATACAAAAAACAGAAGAATTGAAGTGAAATTAAAACATGTTAGTCAACCGGCCACAGGCGAAGTATCTGTACATATTTTAAATATTTATTCGCGCGTTCTTCGGACAAACCTGTTTAGTGGTTTGTCGGGCATTGCTATTTGATTCGATTAACAGTATCGGGAATTATCTCGCTCATGCTCAATACATTGGTCAATATGGTGGAATAATTCTTGTTAAATTAACCAAAAATAATATTTATCATGGTTTTGTTGAAAACGCATTAAGAATCTATTATTGAGATACCATAATTATATCGGCAAATATCTTCATTTAACATCTGGTCTAAATAAAATTCCAGTTCACCTTGTTCACGCGATACCGTCTATATTATATAACGATCCCTGTACTGACCGCTAACTGACCCTGATACCTTGCGGCTTGGAATGCAATGCTTTCAAGTGAGGTCACGATTCCACTGCTGGAACGACGGCTTATTTAAAACTTTATACTTTTACATGCTTAACCCATTTATGCTTAGAGTCTAGAAAAAAGGCCTTGGCAAACAGCGTAGACCCAGATGAGATGCAGGGTCTGCGCTGTTTGCTTTAAGGAATTTCTGTAAGAAATATTCTAAATATAGAAATAAATATACTAGACATCCCTAATTTAGGAAATAAATTGATCCAATTTAGAAGGATGGGAGAGTCTAGTAGGCATAAATGGGTTAATGTTCAATTTAGAAAACAATTAAAACTGGTTTAACCAAAACTAATATCAGGATATCGAAAAACGATACTTTTATGAACTAAAATATACTAGTACACAGACAGCAATATGGTAGTTATAACTAAATATGAGAACATAGCCTTTAAGTACAAACGCTCTGGCGCTGACAATCCTCTGAATATAAAGGGACACACATAAACTGTATTGATGTCAAGAGTTGAGTGTAAAAATGTTCTACCCATCAAGACTTTTCATTAGAGATAAAATTATTTCATGCTGAACACGCAGCAAACCAGCGTATCATGCTATACTACAAAGACGCGGTCATGTTTCCAATGTTTGGGGGGATTATGCTCAAATCAGCCAATGGAATAAATGAAGTGTATTCATTTGTGTCTAGCAGTGGGAAATTTTATTTGAATTCTATTGGACACTTACAAAGGTCAGGTAAGATGAAAAGCTAGGTTATACAGCTACGCCGAAAAAGGTCTTATATTATTTTTAGATTTTATTTAATTTCCTAAGGGACTAAAATGGGTAAATTCATATCTGAGTGGCAAAGGGTTAAAGACTGGGCATGGACGTTGAAAAGATTCTTTCAAAATGTATTGCATGCATGTGTAGTTGATACCCAGAACATGTATATACACTCAATTGCTATTTTCATCACAATTTTTTTGTCACATGTTAAATTCTATTTATATAAAATAATATGGGCATTTCTGTAACGACCTTAATTAGAAATACAAATATGTGTCGTGTTCTGAGAAAACTGGGCATAATGCATGTGCGTAAAGTGTCGTCCCAGATTAGCCTGTGCAGTCTGCACAGTCTAATCCGGGACGACACTTTCCGCCTAAACTGGATTTTCGCTAAGAAGAGACATCATTTAAACGAAAAATTCCATAAAAGCGGAAATTGTCGTCCCTGATTAGCCTGTGCGGACTGGGATGACAATTTACGCACAAGCATTATGCTCAGTTTTCTCAGAACACGACACATATTACAACCTATGTTATAAAAAGAGAAATCAGTCATTGAGCATTAGCACACAGCAGGTCAATGTATTGCTATGCTTTTACTTAACAAGAGGGCCAAGATGGCCCAAGAGCGCTCACCTGTGAAATGAGCTTGCCCAGTGGCATGATTTGAACAATCTTTGTCACATATCAAAGCTGCTTGCTTTGTGGTTAAAGATAAACAAGGTTTTTCAAGCTTTGACCTGGTCCATGTTTTTCAACAGACCAGAACCACTTTTGAACTCAACCAACATATCATTAAGACAAACATTTTGACAAAGTAACATGAAGATTGGGCATGAAATGTGACTTCTTGAGTGTTTACAAGGTTTTTCTTTTTTTTTTACCTAGTGACCTAGTTTTTGACCCAGCATGACCCAGTTTAAACTTGATCGAGGTATCATTGGGACAAATCTTCTGACCAAGTTTCATGAAGATCGGACAAGAAATGTGGCCTCTAGAGTGTTTACAAGGTTTCTCTATAGCCAAATAAGGAAAACTGCCCTGCCCACTGGCGGCCATGTTTTTCAACGGGCCGGAACCACTTTTGAACTTAACCAACATATCATTAAGACAAACATTTTAACAAAGTTACATGAAGATTGGGAATGAAATGTGACTTCTACAGTGTTTACAAGGTTTTTCTTTTTTTTGACCTAGTGACCTAGTTTTTGACCCAGCATGACCCAGTTTCGAACTTGATCGAGGTATCATTGGGACAAATCTTCTGACCAAGTTTCATAAAGATCAGACAAGAAATGTGGCCTCTAGAGTGTTTACAACCAAATGTTAACGGACGGACGGACGACGGATGGACATACGACGGACAAAGACCGATCCCAAAAGCTCACCTGAGCAATCAGGTGAGCTAAAAATAACAGCGTTATGAGCCATTTGTATTTTATAACACAATTCAAGTATTTTTGCAAGTCACAATTTTATTGATGCCGTTTTTTTGTTTATCAATCCACATTAAGATTTTGTTGGATACATAAACAATTAGCTTATTGAATTAAGTTGTACGATTCAAAAGCATGTACATTAATGCAACAATAAAATTGTGTATAACATAATAACGGTGAGAATGGTAACAATATTAAAATATAGGTTAAATTTGTGCAACAAAAACAATGGGTCATTTATTCCTATTATCTATAAACTAATTACAACTAATAGACCCTTTAAACAAGGATACTGATAACACTAACTAACATACAAAAATCATCACCATAACATATTACTTGGAAGACAATTTAATAAGCCGCAGATACATAATTGTACCATATACATGTATGTTAAAACGGCAAACCAGTAGAAACTCTCTCAAAAAAACAACAACACGAAAAATGGACTGAAAAATAATGAAAGCTGTTGAAGGACATAGTGTTTTTCATTTTCTCGTCCGAGTGTTTGGCTTTTTTTCTAAACCAAACTGTTTGTAGAGAAGGTTAGTTATTTTAGCTATCAAGAAATTGAGTATTTTTCTTAATTTCAAAATATCCTTTGAGACACATAAACCCTGATTTTGAGCAAAAACCATTAATCCATATTTACTAACAGTGATCTTTACTGGTTTCTTGACCACCGGTTTCTCTAAGTTTAACCCTTTGAGCGCTGGAACCGGATTTTGAAGGCCTTTGCAAACAGTTTGGATCCAGATGAGACGCCACAGAACGTGGCGTCTCATCAGGATCCAAACTGTTTGCTATTCTGATAGTATTCTTTGAAAAAAAATCAAAGAAAATGCTAATTTTAGAAATTTAGCAGACAACATTTTAGCAGATGACAAATTTCCCAGCATGCAAAGGGTTAAGTAGTAAGTACAAGATGGCAAGGTTTCCATATGGGTTGCGTGTGTAGGATTATATTAAGTAGGTTGACAAGTTTAAAAAAAAAATCTATAGCGTTTTGATATTTTTATGGATAAAATCAAACCATTTTTGCACGTTGACATATTTCTTATTTGTATCTCTTTTTTTTGCTGACATTGTATTTTAAATTTAATCTGAACTGTTAGCAATTTGCATCTTTCGTGTTTAAGTTTCAATTCTAGCTTGGGATAAATTGGTATAAACACTATACCCCAGCTACTGACCCATTTCTAGCATCCATTAGGAGGCAATGGCTAACAAACAATTCTTTAAGATTGGACTAAGACTTAATTATGGGTTATTCCTTCAAAGAAATATATACAAAATAATTCTATTTCAACTACTATGATTAATAATATTGCACCAATAACATTACTTGTAGTTATAAACAATAACAATATATTTGTCAACATTCCTAGTATTTGAAGAACCTGCAGTATTAGCGATATATTGGATCTGCAGTATATAAATAGACTTTCTCAGGCAAGTATATATATTTGCACAAAAGACTAGTTTAAACTTTACAGAAGTTACATGCTTCTTGGAAAACACTGAAGTCTGAACAACACACCAACAAATAGCACTTACTGGAAAACACTCAAGCTTGTGATATGTAACAGCTCAGTTATCAAATAATTAAAAAACCTTCAACACTTAAAGGTGATATTCTTGCTTTTTGCAGCTAAAATCCTAAATACACTATTCAACTATGTTAACTTCTATCACAGATAAACATTTTAACAGCAAAGGTCTTGAGCCATGACCTTCACTTTTGACCTCGGAGGAATGTCCTTGACCTTGAACACTAGTGACCCTGGTGTTTCCTTGACCACCGTTGCCGTGGTGACTGTCACTATGTGTCTCACCACTTTCCAGTCTGAGTTGTATGTCAAACTTGTAGAAGCCTGCGCACGTGAACATGTACATGCAGGAGTGCTGCACTGGCGTATCAGACGAGATCTGTAAATGAAAAATAATTATATTCAGTTAAAAAAACAATAAATTAAAATATCAGCGAGATATTTAGAAAATCAGGTATCAGTAAAGAAGAGGTTAATCATGAGACTAAAAACAGATGAGCGCAATACTTGCGCAAACGGGAATACTTTCTTAGTGTTTTGGATATGTAATCATTAGCTAAAAATACAAAGAAAATTTGAATGCCGTAGTGGATTTACTGACAGGAAGATAGTTGTCAATCACTGACTGAGTTGACATATCATGGATTTATATTTGCAGTGGTCAACAAAAGTACATGGCTGCATAATCATATTGACAAGCTGCAAACCTTCGGACAAACAATTGAAAAGCGTGGCTATCATTTGCTGTCTAGTACTGCTAATTGCAATTCCCATTAATACATCATTTCCTATAATTAGTAGCTTATTGACCAATTAACAATTATTAATATATATATAAGCCGCTCTCTTGGAAATTGGAGCTTAATGCATGTGCAACAATGCCCCCTACTGCGCTTTGAAGCCGCATGGCAGCTATTTTAGAAACAAGGTTATATTTTGAATGTGAAGGTCACAGTGACCTTGACCTTTGACCCAGTGACCTCAAACCATGTTTGATTGTAGATGTCAATGAGATGCATGCACATGTGAATTTTAAAGAACATGGACCCAAGAGTTTTCATTTTATGAGCAAGGTTAAAGTTTTGGGACAGAATGACAGACAGTCAGACAGACAGGCCAAAAACAATATACCCCCCCTTTTTTTTTAAAGGGGGCATAAAAAGTGTCTAACCAGAGTAATACATGTGCAAAAAGGTTCTTCCCAAAAGGAAACTTCCTTTAAAAGAAAGTTTCCATAGAAAAGGAAAGTGTCGTCCCAGATTAGCCTGTCGCTCTCTTGGAAATCGGAGATTAATGGATGTGCAAAAAGTGTCGTCCCAGATTAATGCATGTGCAAAAAGTGTTGTCCCAGATTAATGCATGTGCAAAAAGTGTTGTCCCAGAAGAAACTTCCTTGAAACGAAAGTTTCCATAAAAACGGAAAGTGACGTCCAAGATTAGCACAGGGATGACACTTTATGCACACACATTAAGCCCCGTTTTCAGCAGTTGATCACTGTTCTCCACCCACCTGTTCTACATGTAGGTCCTGCTTCCCCATGGCAACCACGTACCGGTCAGTGTCGTAGCTGACTACCCCGTTGTCATGGTGCTGGCAGCAACACACGGTCAGCACCGCCCCTTTTCCCAGAAGCTCACTGGTGTCTAATAAACATACAAGCTGTTTATATATTTTAGTAACAGTGACATTAACCTTGATCCCTCTGACCAAAAAAATGCAATTCCAAGCTAGGTATGCATGTTGTTAGCAACAAAGGCACACAATTTTAGCACGATTCCCTCATAGAAGCATTGAGAGAAAACACAAATCTATTTTAGAAACAGTGACCTTGACCTTAACCTAAATGGCAAAATTGCAATCCCAAGCTAGGTTGGCAGGTATGATGATAATGAATTAAATTTCATACTTTTATTTATCACAATGCTTTCACATAGACAAATTAAGTCTTGTAGAAAATGAGCCAGAAACCATTTGAGGAAAAAGGATAAATTGCAACAGCAATGGTTACTGAAACTCAACAGGGGAAGTTACCCCCTTGAAAGCCCTCAATACACAGTTCAGTCCCCTTGTACCTGACTTGATGGTTGCCTCCACATCGAGCCTGATCAGCTGTCCTGTCTTGTACTCCAGGGAACCGATATGCAGCGGGGAGATCACCTGACCATTCAAGTGGATATCTGAATAACAAGAATCCTCAGAAATTAATTATGATAGGTAGATAACGACAATATTCTGTTAATTTTCTGAACTAATGATGGAAGCCACAAAATGACAAACTTAAATTCTGAGTTAATTTCCTTAACTAATAATAAACTAGCCACAAAAAGAAACAGTAAAATTATGTTATTACACATAATAATTCATAAATAACAAGAAAATATTTCTTTCATTATATGCTTGATTTTTCCAACATCAACAATCTAATGATGATACCCTAGTATCAGTTGTCATTATATCTACTCAGGTACTCAGGATACCAAAGGCCCAGGTGTCATTTTACCTACCGGTGATACAATAGTAACAGTTGTCATTACACCTTTGCATGATACCTAAGTAACATTTGCCATTTCACCCATTATAGGGTTTCACCAACTCGGTGAAAACAGCAACCATTGCAGCATAATACCTACACAAATAACATAATGTTGCCATTTTCATACCTAACCCAAAATAACATAGAAACCATTGTTAACACAAAATCCATGAAACTATAGCATCTGTTGCCATTCAATACCTCCTCATGATACCAGTTACTGCTGTCGTATGATACCTACTCATAGACATATGTACTATAGTTTCTTTGTCATTAAGAGCACAACACAATAACTTATTTAGTTTAGCTGTGATTATAAATAACGCATAGTAACAGTTGCTTAGTGATACTTTCCTATGAGAATTATTGTAAGGTGTAACCATTGCCATCGTATTAACGTGGCTCATGATACCATATTATAAGTTGCCCTTACACATTATTCCTTAGTAACCGTTGCTTTGGTGATACTAACCCCATGAAACAGGAGACAGGTAAAGAAGTTGTTGTTGTTCCTTGGTCCAAGTCAGACCAGCGGCTTCCACTTTACCAGTGACTTTTTGAGATGGCTGGTCTAATGGTTAAGGACATACCAACATATATGCATTATTGAGTCGCGTTCTGGGAAAATTGGGCTTTATGCATGTGCGTTAAGTGTTGTCCCAGATTAGCCTGTGCAGGTTGGAATATTCGTTCAAAATAAGCCTCTTCTAAAGAAAAATCTAGTCTAGACGGTAAGTGGTGTCCCTGATTAGCCTGTTCGGACTGCAAAGGCTTATTAACCCTTTGAGCACTGGAACCGGATTTTGAAGGCCTTTGCAAACAGTTTGGATCCAGATGAGACGCCACAGAACGTGGCGTCTCATCAGGATCCAAACTGTTTTCTATTCTGATAGTATTCTTTGAAAAAAATCAAAGAAAATGCTAATTTTAGAAATTCAGCAGACAACATTTTAGCAGACGACAAATTACCCAGCATGCAAAGGGTTAATGAAGTGGTTTTGGATGCTTTTGTAATGTATAAATTGATTGTTACATTTTAAGAGAATATTCAGAACTCACAGTTGCTAATATAACTTTACTCACTACCAAAAGTACAACTAATCTTGAAAATGTGTGCCAGAATTATTATTTTTGTATGCCAATACACTTTAATGTACAAACAAACCAATGCTTACGAGTTACTATATATTATCTCTCATTAAAGCATAATTCTTGCACATCTTAGTTCAAACACAAAACAATTGTTATTGCTAAACTACTAAATTTGGCCAAACAAGGTAAAAAGAATTCCTAATACAGGCCCTGGTGCGGAAAGACTTTAACCTTGAAACAAAAAACAGTTTTCCTCCTTGAAGGATACAATGGTGTAGGTGATGTCCAGGAATGATGCCAGCAGGGCACTGAACTGAGCGTCTGTGTGGGAGTCCACTAGCCCAGGCTCTAGTCTCTCTACCTCAATACATATGCTGCAATTGTAAAATATCATATATAGGCATTTAATTTTCTGGGGCCAACACTAGCCCCTGGCTCCTAAAATGTGTGCCTGGCTTCAAGATTTTCTGAGAAAACACCTATGTCCCCTTTACAAGAATAATAACAGAACAAATGACACATGTGGTAAAAACAAGCAAATTCATTGAATTTATATCCCCCGCCAAATAAATTTTGATTATGGTGCAGAACTAATTATAAGGGTTATTGTTTTTAAGCATTGCAATTCACCTCATTGATATCTATACACCCATAAAGTTTCATGTTCACATCTTGTAAAGTATCTGAGATATAGCTTTGAAAAGTTACTTCATACAAAAAAACAACAAAGGGCAATAACTCGTATTTTGGAACGTGAAAAGTTATGGTTTTTGTGAATGGCACTTCTCTTCATTGATATCTACAGACCCATGAAGTTTCATGTTGAAATCTTATATAGTTTATGAGATATAGCCCTGACAAGTTACAGCATACAAAACAACCTAAGAGCAATAACTCTTATTTAATAATGTGAAGGGTTATGGTTCTTGTGCATGGCACTTCTCCAAATTGGTATCTATACACCCATGAAGTTTCATGTTGATATCGAGTTTCTGAGATATAGCCCTGAAATGTTAGTGACAGACGGACGGACTGATGTAAGGACTGACGGACAACGCCAATTCTATATCCCTCCGACAATGGCGGGGGATAATAATAGTTTACAACACTGCATACATATGTTCTGTGAAATCGTGCCGATCCATTTTGAGTACTTGCGATCATGGACATAGGTGATCATTAAATTCAGAGGCCAGGTCAGTTTTTCAAAAACAACCTAGTCAATTATAATATGTGTTTTGTACTACATGTATTCAGTTTTCTCTTATTACGATTTTTGTCATTGCTATTTTTCTATTGGAAATATCTCTATTTCATATCAGGGTAGTACCACAACGTAAAATGTGTTTTAATTATTTATATGTTAATTTATACATTAATTTTAGGGATTTCAATGGAGGCCATTATTTAAATCCGGATATCTGTATGTGATATCCGAAAATTAACCAGAAAGATGAGCATTTTTCGTCAAAAGTTTGAGTCATAGTTTCTAAATTACGTAAATTGTATTGTAATGTACTTTTTGTACAAATTTTATTCATAAATAACATGTAAATTTCGCTCTTGTGGAATTGTTTCGTTAAAAGTAAGTCTCTCCTTATGCGAAAATCCCGTCTAGGCGGGAAGCATCATTTCTGATTAGCCAGTGCTTCTATACCAGCATTCTTCTTTTTATTATTTGATACTAAATTACTTTCTGAATACTTACCGGTACACAATATCCAGATATTCAGGTATTTGAATTCCTAAATCTTAATATGTTTTTCCACAAGGTCATGACGTCACATCAGTTGTTTATTTGATATCATATCCTGAAGAGGAACTAAACTTAAATGTTGATAGATGCAAAATCAATAAATATCGCATGTTTTTTGTACTTTCCTACATTTTTTTAAATTTGTTTGCCTCATAATTCTGTTAATCATAGCAAATCAATACAAACAAACCAACAAACAAACAATACCTTCGTATGTGTTGAGGCTTCAAGTACGCGGACTGGCCGCTGTACCGGACCTCTGTGTCGTGGTCGCACACGTTCTTCAAGTCCAGTATCACATAGCAGTGGTCCGAACTAGAGGACAGAAAGAACATTTAGCACTCTAAAATGGTTCATTTTAACATTTAAATTCCAATGCCAAAGCAGTTTGATTTTTGTAAATATACATCTTTTCTCAAATGTTGTCAGTTTTTGGTGATTAACATTTGATTGCATGCTTTTTAAGAAGTTTTCTCTAACGAGAGTTTAAAATACAGGATTTATACCTTTCTGACAACATCACGTTCCACTTTGTGAACACCACTGAGGGCAGAATGTCCACTGAGAAAGCGACGGAAGAGCAGCGACACAGGTTGTCATGGTAACCAGGTCCCCCAGAGTAGTCCACCTTTAGCACCCCCTCCACCACCTGCAATACAGGCAATACATACTTAGTGTTTTTCCCAGGCCCATTTTTGCGTGGCACCATGCCGCCATTCTGAAGCACAACTTTGACCTTTTCAAGGGCAAAAGCCGCCATGCGCCCTTATCGATAACATCTAAATTGCCTCGTGACCAAACTTGTTAGCCTAAATATCTACAAAATAAGCGTCCCTCATTGTCTGTGACACTACGATTGTGCTTGATTTACATGCACGCTATTGAGAATTTTAATTGATTACCAATATCCAGTTTTGTCCAGATTTTCTGTTTAATACAGTACAATAACTGGTTCATAAATTACTTATTTAAGACCATAACAATAACAATTTAGTGTGTTTGCTTTGATATAAATTTAGAGGAAATATTAATTCTTAATCATTCGCGATATAATTGTGTTTAAGTCCACTGTACTAAATGCAGACTAAACAGGCTAATCTTGGATGCAGCTTTAACTCTTTCAGTGCGGGAACCAGATTTTGAAGGCCTTTGCAAACAGTTTGGATCCAGATGAGACGCCACAAAACGTGGCGTCTCATCAGGATCCAAACTGTTTGCTATTCTGATAGTATTCTTTGAAAAAAAATCAAAGAAAATGCTAATTTTTGAAATTCAGCAGACAACATTTTAGCAGATGACAAATTTCCCAGCATGCAAAGGGTTCAGCACATGCATCATACCCCATTTTCCCAGAGCGAGTCTAAATTATAGTCCTTCACCTACCCGTCCTTCAAGGCTGATCGCCTGACTCACGGGCTCTCCATACCGTCGCCCAGCCTTCCCAACCCCAGGGATCAGGAAGTCCCCTATACCCCTGAGAACCATTGTGAAACACAGCACTCCTGATGCAAGGACCGGAAGCTGGGACTGGATGTTTTCGGAGTTCCACTCGAATACATCGTTCACATAGTCTAGAAAATAACAAATACATGTATCAACACTGTTAAAGGAAACAACATTTAAACATTTATATTATATTTATAACAATTATTGTTACAAGAGCTGTCAATTTTTTTTTAAAGCTAAATAATCTTGAGGGCAGGATTATGCCTTTCAATTGATAATGTTGGGGTTATCACACCAAAACAAATAATTCTTTGTTATGCTATTTATTTGTGCTGTTGGTTTTGTTTAATAAAAAATGAAGAAGTGAAACTAATGAATTAAGGATTTGTCTCAATTATCTTTCTATATTTCCCTATGAAGCCTAATTAATAATAATTGTTCTTCATATCTCCATGAACTTGATGCTGAGCCTGATTTGTTCGCTCATTTACACACCCATAGTTAAAGTTGGCTATCACAGTGAGGGCAACAGGAAGGAACAGCACAGAAGGAGAGTACAACCACAGGAAGGAACAGCACAGAAGGAGAGTACAACACTCAGACCATTTGCTCTCGATCTTTCCTATAGCTAACACTGTCTGGCACTGTCTGTCTGGGAAAATGGGGCTTCATGCATTTGCATACAGTGTCGTGCAATGCGCAGGCTAATCTGGGACCACACTTTACGCTTTCAGGGAATGTTTCTTTTATAGGCAGCCTCTTTTAAATGAAAATCAAGTCTTGGCGGAAAGTGTTGTCCGATCTGGGATGACACTTAACAAACATGCATTAAGCCCTGTTTTCCCACAGCGCGGCTCATTTGTGTTACCTTTTGAGTCTCTGGTGGGCTCCAGACTGACCTTTACCCAGTCTATCGGCAGTCTGCTTTTGTTCTGAATAGTCACCGTGCACTCTTCACTGAAACATTGTTACAAACATCAAAATTAATAAATCAGTCTTGCCATGGGAAAACGGGGCTTAATGCATGTGCGTAAAGTGTAGTTCCAAGATTAGCCCGTGCATTCCGCACATTCTTTAAGTCACAGTCCGCACAGGCTAATCAGAGATGACTTTTTCCACATTTATAGTATATTTAGTTTAAAGGAAGTCTCTTCTAAACCAAAATCAAGTCTAGGCAGAAAGTGTCTTCCCTGATGAGCCTGTACAGACTGCACTGGCTAATCTGGAACGACACTTTGCCCATATGCATTAAGCCCCGTTTTCCCAGAGCGAGGCTCATATGTATTGAGTTTACCTCAAGTTTGGAGAAATTTCAACTGTATGGTAGTATTCATGAAAATTTGGTAATTTTTTGTAAACATCCAAGTTAGAAATAAAGATTATTTCAGCAGAAGGTAAGCATAAAACACAGCCTACATGGGATGTATACCTCTTATGGTGAGAGGTGTTAATGGACTCTCCCAGAGCAATTGTTTTACAAAGTATTTTAGGAACAACTTAAGGAAATTCCTGAAAATCATAAAATGGCTTCAGTCACTGTCCACCAAATGGCTACTTAGTGATGAGGATAAAACAAATAAGTTATGCTGTAAAGAATTATATTTTATCCTTAAAATATGAGCATTATCCTCATATTGCCCTTTACAAGTTTACCAAGTTTCATCCAAGTATCTTAAATACTTTTCAAGATATCATAGGATTCTGATTGATAACAACAAAATATAAAGAGTATTTTACAAGCTGAACCCTTTAAGCGCTGGAACCGGATTTTAAAGGTCTTTGCAAACAGTTTGGATCCTGATGAGACGCCACAGAACGTGGCGTCTCATCAGGATCCAAACTGTTTGCTATTCTGATAGTATTCTTTGAAAAAAAATGGAAAAAAATGCTAATTTTAGAAATTCAGCAGACGACATTTTAGCAGAAGACAAATTTCCCAGCATGCAAAGGGTGCATGCACATGTTTGACCTTCAGCTGTGAGTGTGATCTTGACCTTTGCCTAAGGGGGGACACGCATTCTCCATTTGGGGAGCATTTGTGGACAATTATTTTTTAATTGTATGATGAATGATGAAATTTAACATTTGACCTTAAAGTTTGACTTTGACGTTTGAGGAACAAGCTGTTATATGGCCTAATTTGATGTTTGAACTCTAAGTGAGACCTTGACCTTTGAGGTAGGAAGACAGGTGTTACATGTGACACATCAATGGTAATCATGTATGGTAAGTTACTTGATGAATGACAAAGTTACAGTCCACACAATCTGTTTAATGGCCAATTTTGACCTTTGACCTGAAGTGCGACATTGACATTTGAGACAGGGAGAAAGGTGTTACATGGTACTTTTTATCTTATGATGATGATCATTTGCAGNGTCCCCTTACGATAGTTAGTAAGTGTTGCAAGTATGAAAGCAATAGCTTTGATACTTTAGGAAAAAAGTGGACCTAAACACAAAACTTAACCAAAATTTTCAATTTTCTAAGTATAAAAAGGGCACATAATTCTGTCAAAATGCAAGCCAGAATTATCTAACTTTGCCTGCCCAGTCCCCTCATGATAGTTAGTAAGTGTACCAAGTTTGAATGCAATAGCATTGATATTTTATGAGAAAAGTGTACCTAAACGCAAAACTTAACCGGACGCCGACGCCAACGCCGACGCCATGACAATAGCTCATACTTTTTTTTCCAAAAAATAGATGAGCTAAAAATGCAAGATGAATGACAAAGCCAACAGTTCAAAAAACCTTGGACACATGCCCCCTCTAAAAAGCTCGCCATGCACGCAAGCACATACACTCGACCAGTGTGACTGCTATATTAAACTTTCCACAAGCAGGCCGGAATTTAAAAGGATAGGATAAAGGTCCTCAGTCAAACCTGCCATTGTTGGCCTGGGCCCTTATTCACAAAGTAAAATACGTCCAGTGTTTGAATATATACAGGTTACCACAGGTGATTATATCCATAACAGAATTTTTTACACAAAGAATAATGAAGGTAGAGGCATTTAATGCCAAGTTTGACTCAAACTTAAAGCAATTTCTTGAATATTCCAATATGCGGATCCAGGAATCCTCACCTCTGTCCACTATACAACACGGCAGCGGCGCTAGTGACCACATTGAGGCCCTCGCCAAATGACAGGAAGTCAGCCGAACATGGTAACGAAGTCGACAGGTGCACCTGGGGCAGTGCCGGGGTCACCACGACCTTGAACAGCGACTGAGGAATGCTGGGACAGTCACGTAACTTGCAGTTGCTCCTGACTCCGTACAGTTTTGTGTGATAGCCTGAAATTTTATTAATGCCATACAATATGTGTTGTTTTTTTCTTCTGAAAATGTATGTTCTGTCTAAAGGAAAATAAAATGGTCAAGGATTGGGACTTATCTCGGGAAAGGTAGAGCTTTATGACTCTTTATTAAAAAAATTGTCCCAAAATAGTCAAAATTATAGGAATTTCAACATTCTATGATACATTTGGCTAAAGAAAATTGTAAGCAAGGAGAGAGCCCTGGTTTGTTGGGTAACCCAAACCAAACGCATTTCTGTTAATGCCTCATTGAAAAGCATCCTTATGTCATTACATGCAAAAACATCTTCTATTCATGACAATCCAAGGGCTGCCATTTCAGAAAATAAGTTCTTAAATTCATAAAACAGGCCAACTCTGTGACTTGTTCTTGTATATGAACCTTGCTCTGGGATTATACGGCTTGTCCGCAGAGGCTTATCAGGAACAACACTTTCTGCTTTTATGGAATTTTTTGTTTTGTTTTGTTTTGTTTTCTAAATGAAAATCCAGTGAAGGCAAAAAGTGTCGTTCCTTATTAGCCTGTGTGCACAGGCTAATCGTGGACAACACTTTACGCACATGCATTAAGCCCCGTTTTCCAAGAGCGCTGCTCATATTATTTTCAAACAACCAGAATGTGTGAGAAACAACCAGAATGTGTGAGAAACAACCAGAATGTGTGAGAAACAACCAGAATGTGTGAGCTTACCAAGAATACTGAGCTCGCCTGCAGCCGTCGGTCTGATTGTAATCTTGGCCCGGTACAGAGTGGGTGCAACAGGAAGTATCGGACTGGACGGGAACGATTCCATGGCAACCCCTTCCGTCAGTAGACTGAGTTGAGACAGGGGCAAGGCATCTGGCATTGGGTTACACATCACTAATTCCACCTCACACAGGTCACCCTCCACCCACTTGAAATCTGTGTGGGAGAAAGCGTGAAACAATGTTAAGTGTATTTGTATTATTTATATCGAATGTAGGCAAGGAACTTTAATATCTTATATGTATGTATGTGTTTAGCATATAAAACAGTTTCATTTGTTAACATGTATATTAATTAGTGATGGCAAAATTATTCGAAAATTTGAATATTCGATTGAATGGTCAGTATTCCAATAACAGAATTGATATTTACATTAAAAAAAAATGACCTGCGAGCCGCTTACTAATTGGCACCAGAAATCATTTGGTATTTACATGTTTGATGTGACATTCTTCGTCTCAAACTGATAACCAGCCTGTATCAGCGTTGATTGCGCAATGCAATATACACACTCTAAGAAAGGCCCCGAACTGTTGTTTGTCAATTAGGTGCCAATTAAGGGCTTCAATTGAATGGCGAATCATAATTTAGTTTCTGTGATCACAGTTTGAACAGACATTAAAATGTGTGAATGACTCAAATTTAAGAAACAAATAAAAATAAAATTCTCTGACATGATGTTTTGCCTTCTTTTTGTGCCCGATTACAGTATCGGTCAAAGTATTAGCCGACAGCGATACAATTATTTGATAGCAACGTTAATAAACAGCCTCGTATTCAGCAAACGGATATAACTTGCAAAACAATGGAAGCTAACAGGGAAGCGGACATGGACAACGAGCAAGGCCTGGTATAGGAAAGATAACGCTGGGTTAGGGTTAGGGTTAAGACTTACCCTAACCCGACCCCTAGCCCTAACCCTAACCCTCTCACTCCCCATGCGCATTACAATACCAGGCCTCGCTCGTTGTCGTTGTCGGCTTCCCAAGTTAACACAGAACAAGTTTCACTCTTTTCTGATATATTTCGCCTAAATAGGCTTTTTCAAAGTTTGTTTTTACAAGTAAGCTACATTTTCTTTCTATTTCTCAACACAACAATTGTATATTCAATTGTTTTCTGTGTAACTTTATATTTAATATCCCTACTGGATACGAAACTGAGTAATAGAAGTTAAATCAATCCAGCCGTTTTATGCGAATATTCGAATATTCGATTAAATGGATTTGCAAATATTTGATACCAATATAGGTATTCGATGCCATCCCTAATATTAATCAAGGGTCCAACATTATTCTTTTTTAACCGTTACACAAATATTTATTAAAAAAAGTTCCATGATGAACACTTGACATTTACATATTAACAAGAACAAAACATGAGTGAATATCAAATCAAACAAGACTATTGCCAAGCAATAAGGTCCCCTACTGGTGAAACTCCACCATTTTCAGCAATATTTCTAGTCTATTTGTTGCTATAGCAACCAAAATTCTTGATGTAGGAACAAAATGAAATGACGTGCATAATCTCCATATTGCAATCTCTGTCCATGTTTCAAGTTTCATGAACAAATATGAAGAATGTTTAAAGTTGTTGCAGGATCCACCATTTTCAGCAATATTTCTACTCTATTTCTTGCCATAGCAACCAGAATTCTTGACGTAGGAACAAAATGAAATGATGTGCATAATCTCCATATTGCCATTTATCCATGTTTCAAGTTTCATGAAAAAATATGAAGAATTTTTTAAGTTATCACAGGATCAAGAAAAGTGTTAAGGACTGACAGACTGACTGACAGACAGAGCGCAAACCATAAGTCCCCTCAGTGAAACCGGTAGGGGACAATAAAGACGAAAAATGCCTGACAATAAAACATAAAATTAATCCTTTGAAAACATTTAGGCAAACTCCAACCACCTAAGATTATTAATGCTTTTTTTACCAAAGTTAACGACACCTACCAACTTCAGGCCTGTCGGCCATGTGCTCTACGGCCCCAATATGAAGTGGGGTGAATATGAACACACTGTCAGACGCTGACGACTTGGGGGCTCGAAGGTCCCGGGGCTCCAGGTGGGTTGCCAGGGGCAACGGCTTGAATGTTCTGCAAATATAGACACATTGGCAGGGTTATGTTTCTTGTGCATGGCACTTCTTCTCATTGATATCTATACACCCATGAAGTTTCATGTTGAAATCTTGTATCATATATGAGATAAAGCCCTGAAATGTTTGTGACAGACGGACATCATACAAAAACAACAAAGGGTAATAACTCTTATTTAAGAAAGTGTAGGGTTATTGTGCATTAAACTAAAGTTTCAATTAAATATCTTTATTAGAAAAAGTAGTTCAATAGATGTTTTTTTAAATATGTAAGCTCCCCAACTTGCAGCCAAGTGGTCAATATGTGCATTTTTAAATAGATTTGTTCATATTGCATGCCCTCTTATCCAGCGGATAATTTTTGGTGTTCAAAAAAGATATCCTAAAATTGAATATAACCAAAAGTTATCTGCTGGATAAGAGTTATTCAGATTTATACAATTGGCTACTGATCTCTCGGTCTCAATTGGCTACTGATCTCTCGGTCTCAAGTCATGCTACCCTCAAGACTAACTAGTATAATAATTCATATGATCCTTAATTGAAGCGTTCACTAGATTTTTTTTTTAAATGTTTGTCAATTTACGTGCAAACATCTTAAACTGCCCATCCCAACACACTCACTTGACTCGCGGAACGTTGATGAGAGGCACGTGTGGTATGAGGACCCCCGAGTCAAGAGCCAGTGTTTGTACGGTTCCCTCACATGAGCTGGTGAAGCCCTCGAGGTTGGTTACCAGCTCACGTTTCTCACTCTCTGACAGATAGTCCAGCTGAGTGTGCAGCAGAATTGTCAGGTACCTGCACATGGAAACAAATGAGCCTCCCTATGAGAAAATGGGGCTTAATGCATGTGCGTAAAATGTCGTCACAGATTAGCCTGTGTAGTCTGCACAGGCTAATCAGGGAAGACACTTTCTGCTTTAATGGAATTTTTGTTTAAAGGATGTCTCTTCTATACAAAAATAAAGTCTATGTGGAAAGTGTTGTCCTTGATTAGCCTGTGCGTACTGCTAATCTGGGACGACACTTTACGCAAATGCATTAAGCTCAGTAGGAAGTCAAGCTTGGTGTGCAGCAGAATTGTCAGGTACCTGCACATGGACAATTAACAGAACTTTATGTCAAAGTACACAGAACTGTACAGAATTGTGTAGCTTCGTGTCAAAGTACACAAATATGTACAGGATTTTGTAGCTTCATGTCAAAGTACACAGAACTGTACAGGATTTTGTAGCTTTATGTCAAAGTACACACAACTGTACAGGATTTTGTAGGTTCATGTTACATTTTGGCCAATCTTTGATTTCATGACATTAGCCAAACAGATCAACATAATAGAACATTTTTTTATTACAATATACCTTTCTTTCCAAATGAACAAAATAGTTTTGGTGTGTCATTTTGTATGTTTCATGTTTAGTCTGGTGTTGTTTGTTTTGTCTTGTATTGTGTGAGCAATTTGCCACTTGCACAAATAATGAATCTTGAAGAATGTTTTGATGTTTTGATATGAATCAAAATTTCTTTCAAAATTTACCTCCACAGACAAAACAGTATTGGGATTGGTTGGAAAACTAGCACTTAACATTCCATTATCTGCAAAAACAATATTAAGCAGAGAGGAATTTGAAATAATTCTCGGTATAAAAAACTGCAGGAACACTCCTCTCATGGAACTTTTAACAGATGAAAAAATATACCACAGTATTTGTCACAATTTCAAACAAACAAATTAACATAGTTAACACAACATTTGAAGTTGTTAACATGCGCAAGCACCCTCAAAATTTGTTTAAACCTGAGTGTGATTTTAGACCATAACCCACTGCTTTTTTTCCTTAACATTACCATATAAAAAACAGAAGGCTGACGTTTTATGCAGAAAATGTAGAACATTGTGCTAGAATGGTGTTCTGAGAAATTGTATCCAGCGAATAATATCTTATTTATTTCATCTATTTTCGCCAACTCTTATGATACAAAAGCAGAAAAATCTCTAGTAGAGAATATGCTTTCTCTTGAATAAGGTGAAGAAATTAATGAGTTGTGCACTGGGAAAACAGGGTTTAATGCATGTGCGTAAAGTGTCATCCCAGATTAGCCTGTGAAGTCCGCACAGTCTAATCAGGGACAACACTTTCCGCTTTGATGGCATTTTTTGTTAAAAGGGTGTGTCTTCTAAACAACAATCCTGTCAAGTCTAAAAGTGTCGTCCCTGATTAGCCTGTGCAGAATGCACAGGCTTATCTGGGACGACACTTTACGCGATGCATTAAACCCTGTTTTCCCAAAGTGCGACTCAAATGTAAGTATATAACAACGTTGCTGACCTGACCGCCAGCTGGAGGTTTCCCATGCGCTTGGCAGAGTAGATGAGCTCATGTAACACACGCGTCTGTATCACAGTCCAACCATTCATCTCACCTGAACACAAAGCTGTATTAGTTTAGTTTACACCTACCAAAGAAAACCATGCATAGCCAGCAACCATGTATAACATGATCCCCAGTTTTTAATGCCCAAATGGAGAAAAAAAATTAGGCATGAAAACTAGCAAATCGGAAATGGGGCACCATTTCACTATTACGCAATCAAGCAATCTGCATCATTTGAAAGCTTTATTTTGTATTCAAAGAAGGAAGCATTTTTATGATTAGGTATTTATTTCAGCTGCCTTGCATAGAGACACTCTCGAGTCAATTTCCTGGGAAGAACCAGTACTTGGTGTCTGCGTTAAGATAGTGAGAACACAACCTGAGCGAGAATCGAACCACTTGCTAGTAGCCAGGTCATAAAATAAGTCCACTGTTGACAATTATATGGAACATGGTTTACATGTAGCTAAACTTTTTTGTTGGTCCGACTTATATAACCGCAATCCACACAGGTTAATCAGGGACAACTCTTTGTGCCTAAATTGGATTTATGTTTAGAAGAGATTTCCTTTAAACGAAAAATTCCATAAAAGCAGAAAGTGTCGTCTCTGATAAGCCAGCGCAGACAGCAGAGGCTAATCTGGGACGAAACTTAACGCACATGAATTAAGCCCTGTTTTCCCAGAACGAGGCTCATACCTGGAACTGCCTGGGAGTCCGCAGAGTCGAGATGAATCCGGTACCCTGCTAACGCCTGTACCAGCAGATGATGGCACTGGGCCCAGTTTGGGCGGGGGTTCTGCGGCGCCACACACTGCATGGCGGCCACGCGCTTGAAAAACGAGGCCTTACGCTGGAAACCTATCTGACCATAGAGGCCCGACAACGTGCTGTAGCGGCTAATCTGTCAATGGCAGACATGTGGTTTTATTTTATGCATTACTAGGGTTTATGGGGGAAATATATGAGACCAAAAATTGGTAATTTACTGTTTCAAACAGTGACAATCAAAAGAGAAAATAATCGATAATTTTTACTGTTTCACTGCAAAATATTGTCAATTTTTACCAAAGATATAATCATTCCGACAAACTTCTTTTAAAAATTTCTTTACTTGAATCATAGATGGGGAGGGAGAATGGCCGAATAAACAATATCAGGACCTAAAAAATTATATGGCCAGGTCGGAAATCCAACCCACAATCCTTGGATTTGCAGTCCCGCATTCTACCAAATGAGCAAGCCGGAAAGAATCGTCTATGTGATGAGGATATAATAAAGTTCTTTCAAGGTAACCCTTTCCCACTCAGAAGAAAAATGGAAATGGCTCTATGAAACAAGCATAAAACCAGAACAGCCTGTGAGCTTCCCTTACACTGTTTCCTGCTCTTCAGTATCTTATGATTGGAAAATAAGCTTTTAAAACTTGAGTCTATTAAAAAAGGTATTTTATTTAATTTGTATTTTTTTAAGGGACATCAAACAGGTCAAATGTGCATCTGAGTGGAAAAGGGTTAATGTTTATAATGCTAGCATACCCTGTCCTCATCTGAGAGCTGCAGGTTGATGTAGATAACATTCTGCAGGAAATCTGCAGCCGCCAGGGGCCTCTGAAATCACAGGTCATATAAGATATATTCTAATACTTATGGGGCTCATCACCTGAAAAAACAGCACAATAAGTATAAAATCTACATGGAGGTTCATTCTTACATTATTACTTGTTATCAAGAATAACTTTTAACCCTTTGAGCGCTGGAACCGGATTTTGAAGGCCTTTGCAAACAGTTTGGATCCAGATGAGACGCCACAGAACGTGGCGTCTCATCAGGATCCAAACTGTTTGCTATTCTGAAAGTATTATTTGAAAAAAAAACAAAGAAAATGCTAATTTTAGAAATTCAGCAGACGACATTTTAGCAGACGACAAATTTCCCAGCATGCAAAGGGTTAAGCCAACCTCTATGAAACTGACAATGTGAGCAAGCCTAGTTCATAAAATTTAAGTGCAAACTTCTGCAGGCTTGGGTCAATGTTCAATGACTAGCATTTTAAGAAAAAAACTTTCACTTAATATACTATACGGCTACCAAGATTATCACTCTGAAACTTTTAATTAAATATTTACAGAAAAAAAAATACTATTTAAATATTATAGTTGAATGCTAAGTGAATATGGACACAATCAGTTGAATAATGCACTATGTTCGTGCAATTTTCATACAATTTTTTTTTCAAAAAGTTAAAATTTATTTTAATGAGTTCTCAAGGGACAAAATGACTACTAAGCTGCCAATCCCCAAATTCTTTACTAACTGCAGTCAAAACACAGGGATAATCCCAGATAAATGTACAAGGGATCAGCCAGCAAATCAGGGGCCACTGGAAATTGATATCCCATTGTCCTTTTATAACACAGGGCCACTTACATTATGGCCAATTAAAGGGCAATTAAGTCTGTTCACACTTTCATGTTTGATCTATGAGGAAGGGTGTAAAAAACTGGATGTGCAGACACACTTCTGTTTATTTGATGTTGAATGTATAAATAATAAAACATTATTATCTGGTTAATTTTTAATGACAATATGTTGTTCTTGTAATAACCCATTTTTTATGCATACTTAAGATTTTTTTATGGTTCGCTTATAGATGTTGTATTTGAAAATATTGTATAATAATCTGTTTCACTTTTAATGAGAACAGGTGTTTTACATTCTTGCAAAATATGTATATCTTTCATTACATTTTTCTGATACCTGGAAATGTTATACTGACTGTTCAAACAAAATTTATGTACTCTTTGACACTTATTGTGTTCGATTTAATGAAATTAACAAATTGTTTATGGGCATAAATTGTCAAAATTATTGAACAAACGTTATTTAATTTAATAGAAAAATTCAATTTCAAAAGTCAATGTCATTTTTATATAAAGATAGTTTATACTCAAATATTTTAAACTTAAAAAAAAAATCTTAAATATTCCTTCTTTTTTCCTTTTATAAACATGTACCAGTCAATTTTAGAAAGAACCCTTGTCAACAATGTTCAAAATGCAAATGCTAACTATGTCATGTGAGAGTCTACATAGATATTTGTTCCTGTTATTTTTCCCCCAAATGAAAGTCACAATGGTATTTTCTCAGCTTATTAAATAAAACAGAACATGTATGTTTATTGTTAAGTTAGTCTTGAGACAACAAGTCTCAATGAAGCCAAAATACACATGCAATATCTACATCTACTAGAGCTGAAAGTCCCTTAATCCCAAACTAATCCTAATTTCCCTTTAATCTGAAAGAAGAAATCAGAGCAAATGGAGATGCAGTGGCTGCTCTGTATAAACAATGGCCCCTTTTGAAGTTTGCAGGCATGTATTAAAGCCCAATCAATCACTATCAATTAAAGCTACCCCTTTCCAGATTAGTCTTTGATAATTACTGGGGACCCTTTCACACCAAATCTTGGCCCCTGATTAGCCCTTTAATCTAACAGCAGCCCATGTTTGGTCATTGTTTTCACTAACACATTAACAGCTTGATTGCACCACACATTAATTGAAACATATGTAAAGGTGTTACAACACTGCAAAGAAACTGAATGTAATTAAAACAAACATGTTCTTTTAAAGAAATCATTAATAACAACAGCAAAGTGTGATTTTAGTACCCTGAGAAGGAGATGGCATTACTTTGAGTTGAGAAGCAGATTTGAGATGGAGTCGAAAATGTTGTTTTAACCATATAAAGTGGAAGCCAGGGCATAGGAAGGCATACAGCTTCATGCTATTACAACAAATACTTCCAACATTGCAACTGTGTCTCCATATCTGAGTCTGGGACTACTAGTAGTACTGCAGTAGTGCCATTTAGAGTGATTAATCAGTGATTAAACTTTGATTGATTGAGGAAAGTGTATGATTGATTAATACTTTGGGAGTAATTTGTTTATATTAAAAAAAAAAAAAAAAATTGCATTAATACTACACATTCTCCGTAAAGACATGGTGTAGAATCACTGTGTTGGTGACATAAAACACTTATTGCAATTTGTTTTCTAACTTCAATTTAATTTTATTGTGAACGATAGAAGTGTCAAGTGCTGTCGCCATGGATTTAAGTATTGGTCACCTGACCAACCTGGGTTACCAAGGAAACAGAGAGGGGCGATGCCTGGAGCCGAGCTATGGGTTCTACTCAGCCTTCACTGCCCCCACCCCTAACAACAAGACTCATGTTGGCAACATACTCACTCCAGGTAAATAGCTTAAAAGCTTATTTTTTAAAATCTTATGAAGGTTTATTGTTTCTGGTCCTTCAAATTTAACAATTGTTGTTTCCAAATTTTTTTTGAATGAGCACTTTTTTTACTGGTCAGAGTGACTCACAGAGACTACATAGTGTTTCAAGCTTAAACTATACAATTTTCTACAGAACAGTACCCTTTTTTATGAAAATTTTTGCCTAAAAGGCCATGTTAGAAATCTATTAAACTCTTCTTGATATATTAAACACAAAATAAGCAAATTAAAGTATCATGTTATTATTGTATGTTGATTTTTTTCTTCAAATATTATGTAGTAGTTAGTATTACTTTGATAATACCAATAAATTTGATGAGCATCTTTACATTTTTGCACATATATATTATTTATTCTGTACCAATTTGATGGACATTTTTGCTCAAATTTAATTTAGTCTGTACCAATTGGATGAACATTTTTGCTCATATTTAATTTAGTCTGTACCAATTTGATAAACATTTTAGCTCATATTTAATTTAGTCTAATCCAATCAGATGAACACTTTTGCTCATATTTAATTTAGTGTGTACCAATTTGATGAACATTTTAGCTCATATTCAATTTCATACCAAAAAGATGTACATTTTCGCTCATTTTTAAATTTTCTACATACCAATTTAATCAACATTTTCACTCATTTTTTTCTAGTCTGTACAAATTTGGTGAGCATTTTAGCACATTTAAGTCAGTACCATATTTAATGCCCATCTGTGCTCATATAATCTCTATTTTCCCATCCACAGGTGCCATCCCCTGGAGCCCCCTGAACTTCCCCAGTATCACCCCGCCCAGCAGCCCCTACAGCCCCTATTCCCTGTACGGGATCTACTCCCCCACCGCTGAAGCTGGTCCCCTGTATGACCACGGGTATCTTCGACGACTCAAGAACAACCCCATGTTTAAAGACCTTCAATCTCTTCTCCAGCAAGAATGCCTCCAGGTAATTAACATCAGATTGTCTTTTATTTTTTTCCCAACCTTAAAACATATGTAATTAACTGTATATTTGAGAATTTATTATTATTATACAGTTTGTTTTTTTTTTCCAAATAAATGAACACAACTATCACACTGAATAATTATATTCTTTTAATTATATTTTTATAAAGCTATTTTTTTCCAAAACTTTTTTTATGAAACTTTAGATTATATGCCCCAGTAAATTATATAAAATATGATTATGGTTCGGCAAATTGTGTCAGTTGGTGATAACAGCATTTGAAAATGTTTTTGATTTAAAGATATTTAAACACCAGAGTGCAAACTGACAAAATGTATCTTTCTGAAAACTGTAAATTTTGATGCAAAAAATATAAATTTACATGAATTCCGTATGTTTTGCAGGGATTTGAAAAATGTAGTCATGATATTGCATGACAAAAATACCAGTTTGAAATCTTATGTTTGAACAATCTCATTACACAAATATATTTTGTATGCAAATCTCTGTAAAACTGCTACGTTCCTGTCAATTTAGATGAAAGTGCCAGCCAATCTCATCACAACCAGCTGGAACCTGATGCAGCTTCACAAACCAACAGCCTCGACCAATCAGAAGCCTGCATGCTCCATGGCTCCACCAGCCCCAACCAATCAGAACGCAGGGAGTTCCCAGCATGCCCAGCAGACAGGAAGTGGCCAGCAGGTGTACATGCAGCACATGAAGTTCCAAGACAAGCTGCTGAAGGTCAGGATCGACCCTGCAGTAAGCGCTGATGGACTCTCCGTGGAGAATGACTATAGCAAGGAGGTTGGAGACACTGAGATGGATCGCTACAGGGCCCTCAACTCCTGCCCTGACGACCAGGTGAAGACCACCATCAACGCCTATTACGACAGACAGAGGCTGAAGCTGATCAAGGCAACAGAAGAGAAGCTAGACCAGCTTATCAACAAGGCAGAAATGATGAGATCTGAGGTGATTAAGAACAGAAAGTGCCAAGTGACTGTGATGATTCAACCAATCACAAAGGTCCTGGAAAAGAAGACCGAGAACAGTGTTGCTGCACCTGCTCAAGGGGCATCACTCTTGTTGCAGCCAGTTGACGAAAAGGACAGACTGAATGCCGTGAGAAAGCTGAGGTTCAACAGCGAAGACAATGAGGAAGATGATGACTATCTGAACTGCAGCGTGAATTCTGAAGACTTCGAGATTGATGACATTGATGTGGAAACGGTCGACAACACGGCTGAGCAAAGAAAGGCAGAGGCCGGCCAGAACACTACAGAGCCTGACCTTCTGAAACAATGCATTGAAGCCAGTGGTCTTGATAAGCTGGGATCTGGTATACCCTCTGTTGACATGGCAACAGACGCTAGGGGAAGAAATAACAGAACGGGTACTCATAGTGATAGCTCCTGTTCCAGTGGAAGCTCTCCAGTCAGCATGACCTCTGCTGCAGACCTCACAAATCAGAATCTGTCTACAGACGGCAGTTCCATGGCACACGACAATTCTGTCTCCTTCAACGAAGAGCAGGTACCATCTCCCCTTCACCCTGAAGAGCATCTGAAGCTAGAGCCCAAAATCATGAGCATGGGCTTTGGAAGTCACATTTTCAGCACACCTTCCCATGGTAGTGCTCTCAGCTTCACCAACCCTGCAAATCTGAACTTCGCGATGGCTGAGATCCATAGGCTCTGTGGGGGAGCTCCCACTGTAAACTTCACACCTGAGTACCGAAGGGACTTTATTCATCCAGCGTTCACACCTGATACTGTCAAGTCCTCCCCATTTAATGAGATTTCAAACATGCCTGGAAAGTTTGCCAACCCTGCGAGGCACACAGCGACCAACTGGAATGCCTATCAGAATCACAGACAAAGTTCCAGCAACCAGAACAACACCACAAGAAACTCATCCCCTCATAAATCCACTGGCTCAAAGCCTCACGGTGAACACCATGCAAACATCAATGCTGGTGACTCTACCAACAACAACGTCCAGTTAAACATAATGAAGGCTGATCCAAGCAGCCTAACTGCTGTAAGCAGCAGTGAAAGCACCAGCAACATGAAAAGAGAGGACGACTTCCATTTTGAGAACAGGCCTATGTTCCGTACCCACCGAATGCTGACACCTGAAGCTACGGAGATCCTTCTCAGCTGGTACAACTCCCACGTTCAGTACCCGTACCCAAACGAAACCGAGGTCGAAGAGC
Source organism: Dreissena rostriformis (assembly GCA_007657795.1). Lineage (NCBI taxonomy): Eukaryota > Metazoa > Mollusca > Bivalvia > Myida > Dreissenidae > Dreissena > Dreissena rostriformis. The sequence continues at coordinate 36,271 of VMBQ01000395.1, read as the reverse complement.
TGGTGAAGGTCACTGGAATCACTGCTAGACAGGTGAAGAAGTGGATGGCCAACAGACGAGTTCGATGCTTCAACACTCTCTCGATCACTGGCAACGAGCATCCAATCAAGTACAAGTACCAGGGAAAGGGACGCAAGAGAAAGGAACCAATGCCTGAGAAGGAAAACTGTGACTCCACGACGACCGATACACGGCCCAACTACACGGTCCTTACTGAAGAGGCCAAGCAAGTCCTCAGCAATTGGTACGAAGAGCATTTGATTAACCCGTACCCAAGTGAAGACGAGAAACAGCAGCTTGCAAATCAGTGCGGTATTTCTGTAAGTCAGGTGAAGTCTTGGTTCGCAAACAAACGAAACAGAACCAACAACACCAAGCGCCAGATCCCCAACTACTTCATTGAAAAGTTTCCGGAGTATACTCACCTTGTGAATCTTGTTGGGCAAAAACGGGAGGAGGAGAGACAGTTGAAAAGGAGGAGGACCAATGAGGTCATGTTTATCCAGCCTCCGTTCTATTTTTAGTAAAATTATGTCATATCTAAATATAGAAATGTGAAATGGGGTTCAGTGCTTGAAAATCCATTGCCAAATGGGCAACTGTTATTGATGAAGTTATTGATAAAATATTGTGAACGCTGCTGTAAAAATTATGTAAATAGTTCAAATGTGCTATGTTTATTACTAATTTAAATTGTTTATGCTTGAAATATTCTATGCATGAAAATGTTGTTACTTAATGCTGTATTTGAAATTTCATTCTCACTTGTATGTGTGTACTAATTTCTATACTTTATAATGTAAATAAAAACTTATGAATGCTGATATTCCTTTTTTTTTCTCAAAGGGCTCTTAAACAAATAGGAAAAAAATATGGGTACGTTACATAAGAATGATACCCTGAGTAAGAATTAAAAACAAAATATTTTAATAATTGAACATTCAAAGAACATATTAAATCTTTCAAATAAAATACAAATGTATAAGTATAAATACAATTAGCTAATTTCGTAAAATATCATATACATTGACTGGATATTGAAAACCTAAAAGGCTTCTTGCGAATAAATATACAGGGGTTTTTATCTGATTTTGGGGAAAGGGCCTGGCCTTTTTTGAGGGGAAAAAAATCGCGCAAAAAGCCGGATTTTGGGGGAAAAAATGACGCGAAACGCCAGATTTTGGGGAAAATAAGGAAAATTTTAAATAATCACTTCAACATATTTTACTGTTTTTAAAACAAATTCAAGGCAACAGATAATTTAATTATGCAATATTTTGTATTTTCTACGCTGGATCAGGTTAACTTATGTATTTAAAGGTAAAAAAAAAAAAAAAAAAAAAAATTTTTTAGGGGAAAATCATTTTTTGGGGAAAAATTTCTGTCAGAGGGGAAAAAAATATCGAGGGGAAAGGGCTGAAATTCGGCGGGTCTTTCAGAAGGAAAAAAAACCCTGGTAAAGCATTAATTGTATAGGTTTACTGTACACAATTCAATTCAAGTATCAGTGTCAGCTTAAGCGGCTGTTGAGCACCTAGGCAAATATGACTTAACAATAACAAATGAGCCTTGCTCTGTGAAAAGTAGGTTTAAAGCATGTGCGTAAAGTGTCGTCCCAGATTAGCCTGTGCAGTCTGCACAGGCTTATCAGGGACAACACTTTCCGCTTTTATGACATTTTTCGTTTGAAAGAAGAAAGTCACTTCTTAGAAAAAAAATCAGTTTAGGCGGAAAGTATTGTCCCTGATTAGCCTGTGCAGACTGCACAGGCTTATATGGGTCGACACTTTACGCACATGCATTTAACCCCTTTTTCATATAGCAAGGCTAAAATACAGAGTGCAAACTTTCACATATCAATTCACCTTGAGGAGGATGAGTATCCTGCATGCCTTTAAACTGGCCTCCATCTCTACCACAGCTGCATTCTTGTACTGCAACAGAAAACATATGTGAAAAGGGGGTTTAATACAGGTGCGTAAAGTGTCATCCCAGATTAGCCTTTGCAGTCTGCACAGGCTAATAAGGGACGACAATTTCTGCATAAAATGGATTTTTGTCAAGAAGTCTTCCTCTAAACGAAAAATACAAAAAATAAACGGAAGGTGTTGTCCCTGATTAGCCTGTGTGAACTGCACAGGCTAATATGGGACGACTCTTTACGAACATGCATAAAACCCCCTTTTCTCTGAGCGCGTCTCATATCTATCACAAGTGCATTCTGGTACTGCAAATGAAAAAAGGAATATCTTATTTATTTCTTATTTAAGTTTGCAAGTGCAACACAAGAGTGCTTCATGAAATCATTCCTATCCTTAAAGAGTGCACCAAAACTCCTCTTTCCGAATAGTGCCATTAAACAAGATCGCCAGGACATAGTGGATATGGTGTCCATTTAGCAATTAGCTACAAAAACATTAAGTGCTGGTTCAACCCAGGAAACAGACTCAAAGTGTTTCAATAAGCCTCTGGCTTTCAATGCAATCTAGCTTTAATAAATAGGTGTAATAATATTTTTTTATTTTTTTTTATCTCTATCACAGGTGAACTCTTGTTTATATCATCTTAATTGGATTAAGCAATAAAAAGATATCATTTGCGTTTTTGTCAACTAAATCCTTAACTGACTTAATAAAAAGTTATATATATACTGGTCAATACACAAGGCTACAATATAACTATGGCTACAACCCACTCTCACCTTGCCATATTACAGCTACAACCCACTCTCACCTTGCTATAATACCTGAGAGCCTCCTTGTATTTCTCCGTAATATCATCAGCATAGAGGTTACAACCCACTCTCACCTTGCCATATTACAGCTACAACCCACTCTCACCTTGCTATAATACCTGAGAGCCTCCTTGTATTTCTCCGTAATATCATCAGTATAGAGGTTACAACCCACTCTCACCTTGCTATAATACCTGAGAGCCTCCTTGTATTTCTCCGTAATATCATCAGTATAGAGGTTACAACCCACTCTCACCTTGCTATAATACCTGAGAGCCTCCTTGTATTTCTCCGTAATATCATCAGTATAGAGGTTACAACCCACTCTCACCTTGCTATAATACCTGAGAGCCTCCTTGTATTTCTCCGTAATATCATCAGTATAGAGGTTACAACCCACTCTCACCTTGCTATAATACCTGAGAGCCTCCTTGTAGTTCTCCGTAATATCATCAGTATAGAGGTTACAACCCACTCTCACCTTGCTATAATACCTGAGAGCCTCCTTGTAGTTCTCCGTAATATCATCAGTATAGAGGTTACAACCCACTCTCACCTTGCTATAATACAGCTACAACCCACTCTT
>VMBQ01000395.1:10228-32216 GCA_007657795.1 Dreissena rostriformis | reverse complement strand
TGTACAATGCCATTTGGCGTGCATCATCGTCTTATCCATATATATACTCATACCAAGTTTCAATGAAATCCGCCAAAGCACTTCCAAGATATGGCTCCGGACACAAAAGTGCCTATAGTAAAAAGCATTTTTTCAAGATACAAAGGGCTATAACTCCGTTATTAACAGATGTTGTACAATGCCATTTGGCGTGCATCATCGTCTTATCCATATATATACTCATACCAAGTTTCAATGAAATCCGCCAAAGCACTTCCAAGATATTGCTCCGGACACAAGTGTTCCGGACGGACGGACGGACGGACAACGCCAAAACAATATCCCTCCGTAAACAAAGGCTCATTTCCGATATTTAAGTATGATAAAACAAATTTTTTATATTAAATAATAGAAATTAATGTCTTATACATTGATTTAAATTCATAACTATTATTAAACTTATGAGTTTATCAACAAAATATTGTTTTAACTCATGAATCTTGTTCATTCAGAAAATCTGACAGTTCATATTGCGTCCATTGGAAGATATTTTAAAATAATGGTCGTCACATGTCATTGACATCATGACCGAAAAAGTATTAATAGTGCATCACTGTTATAAACCCAAAATACGGCATGACATTCTCATTCAAAGAAACAGACACCACAAGCTTATAAAAATTTATTTGTACGCAAACATCACACAAACAGCATTTTGATTAAAAGAACCACAAAAGTACCCAGGTTTCGGGACTTACCAATAACATGTGGTGTAAGCTTCTCTCCTGAAAATTGAACAGGAGTTTTACATGAAAAAAAATCCACTTGAATAAATGCTGAAAGTTTGTTACAAAAGTTGCAATTTGATGTCTGTTTTTCCACAATTGACGATCACTAATCCTTTTATTGCCTGCTAATAACAACACTCGCTAGCGAATTGTTGTTGTTGACACCTTATAAGGAACAAAGATCTGTAGATTTTGTCACGCGCACATGCTATGACGTTATGACTGCGTCCCTGTCAGAGATAAGAGACAATAGCGCAGATTGATTTACTTTTCGCACCTTGAAACGACTGACTCGTGACCGCTATACACAGGTGAAAAATGGCGTTTGGAGTAAAATATACATGCCGTTGGCCATTATTGACAGGTGACAGTTATTCTCAGGTGTAATATAGAAGGATTTTCGTAGGGGGAATCCAGACTGACTGCTGTAGGAAGGTGACTGCTAAGTAAGGTTTGACTGTACAACTCAAATTTAAATTTCATACAGATGCTTTGTGAATTCTGGTCCTGGGCTGGATCTGGATCTCCAGATGCATTGTTTTTTATATGACTATCGTTTTGGGGAAATGGGGCTAAATGCGTACAGTGTCGTCCCAGATGAGCCTGTTTAGTCTGCACAGGCAAATCTGGGAAGACACTTTACCCGTAGACAGGATTTTTGTTTAGAAGAGACCTTCTTCAAACAAAAAATTCCATAAAAGCGGAAAGCCCAGTCTTTTTTAGAGCGTGGATAAAATCTATGAGAACAGGTCTGTTTCTTCTTAAACTGGGAAGACGGAAGATTTAATTATTGACCTAACCTGGTTTTTGCTTGTCTAGATTGGCGGACCCGCGCTTGGTGGAGAAAGACTGGTTCCTTCTGAGAGTAGACTGTGAGCCAGACTGGGTACCATATTGGGTGATCACCGCTGTAGAACACAGTCCCTCATAGCACGCTGTATAGAGAAGGGAAGTAATTATGAAAATACCACATATGATAACATCTTATTAACGGTCAGGGTCCATTTTCACAACGATCCTTCTAATCAAACTTCATCTCTTCATACATTTTTTAAGACCATATAATTCCTTAAAGCTGTATGCAAATTTGAACCTGGGTGAACTGCATACAAACAAGCAAATTCGTTGAATTGATATCCCCCGCATAACTAGAGCTTTGTCACAGATTTTTTTTTTTTTTCAAGATACAAAGGGCCATAACTCCGTTATTAACCGGTGGAGTACAATGCCATTTGGCTTGCATCATCCTCTTATCCATATATATACTCATACCAAGTTTCAATGAAATCCGCCAAAGAACTTCCAAGATATGGCTCCGGACACAAAAGTGCCTATGGTAAAAAGCATTTTTTCCAGATACAAAGGGCCATAACTCCGTTATTAACCAATGGTAACAATGCCATTTGGCGTGCATCATCCTCTTATCCATATATATACTCATACCAAGTTTCAATGAAATCTGCCAAAGCACTTCCAAGATATGGCTCCGGACACAAAAGTGCCTATAGTAAAAAGCATTTTTTTCAAGATACAAAGGGCCATAACTCCGTTATTAACAGATACTGTACAATGCCATTTGGCGTGCATCATCTTCTTATCGATTTAAATACTCTTACCAAGTTTCAATAAAATCCGCCAAAGCAATGCCAAGATATGGCTCCGGACACAAAAGTGCCGGACGGACAGCCGGACGGCCTGACGGAAGGACGGACGGACAATGCCAAAACAATATCCCTCTGCCTCTGGCGGGGGATAAAAATTTGACCTTAAGACCTAATTCTGATACCAGCTCCACTGATAAAAATGTTGTTTTTTGAAAAAACACACACATACTTACAATTCAATCTGTATCGTTAAAACAAGTGTAGAATTTTACAGCAAAATATTGGAAATATAAAATGTTAAGACTTCATCTTTGTTACTTAAAAAAGTGTATGATTGTATACAAAAAATACAATACTTTCAGTCTAGACTGGATTTTTGTTTGGAAGACACTTTCTTAAAACAAATAATATCCATTTAAGTGGACGGTGTCGTCCCTGATTAGCCTGTGCAAACTACACAGGCTAATCTTGGATGACACTTAACGCACATGTATTAAACCCCGTTTTACCAGAACGATGGTCATATATCAAGAGTCAGTTAATCAACCAATATGTCCGCCTGACCTGCCATCCAGAGATTGTCATTGACAGGTTTGAGAAGGTCGAGGGCAGTAGTATAGTGGAGCATAGCCTCTCCTGGCATTCCCGCAATCAGGCACAGGTCAGCCAGGTGCTTGCGTAGGCGACCTTGACATTTCTTCTTGAAAGACCTACCAAATGAGATGACATGAGAAAGCTTTTCAAAATCCATCAAATTCCATAAATGTGGAAAGTGTCGTCCCTGATTAGCCTGTGGGGATTGCACAGGCTAATCAGGGACGACACTTTACGAACATGCATTCAGTCCCCTCTATACCATCATTTAAACATGTTAAGACATATAGTACCGCTTTTTTCACTGCTTTAGTTGTAGCATTCTTGAGGCCTCGTCAACTAATCATAATTTATAAAAATGTTTTAAGATCAGTTTTAGGGGAAGACTGCATGGTGTATGGAATAATTATTAATTATTCCATACATCATGCAGTCTTCCCCTAAAACTGATCTTAAAACAGCCTTTTTATATCATTACTTGCTATCAGGCACAGGTCGGCCAGGTGCTTGCGTAGGGGACCTTGACATTTCTTCTTGAAAAGTCTTCCAAATGAGATGACAAGAGAAAGATTTTCAAAATCCATTAAATTCCATGAAAGTGGAAAGTAAACGTCCCTGAATAGCCTTGCAGACTGCACAGGCTTATCTGGGACGACACTTTAAGCACATGCATTTAGTCCCCTCAAGTCCAAAATAACAACATGTCGAAAAATTCTTATGAACTTTTTTCACTGTTTTAGTTGAAGCCTTCTTGAGGCCTCGTGCCCTGATCATAATTATATTCCATATACCGGTATCATGCGGTCTTCCCCGTAAACTGATCTTAAAACAGCCTTTTCCATTTCATTACTTGAAAAACAATTTCTCGAAAATACCAAATAAATCAATATATTTTCCCTAAAAATGAGAGCTAAGAGATGGATGAGTGTCAAAACTATCTGAAATAACGATGTTGAGCAGATAGTATAGTTTCACACAAACAGTCAACACTCGGTGTTATTTCTTGACCCATGAAAATAACACGAGCTGGGTAAAGTAAACACGTTTCCCCTAACCCTCAAGATTAACAGATTAATATTAGTAGTATTGGTGAAGTCTGAAGATGATACAAATTATTTAAATTTACATATGTCTGGGTAGGACCTGTACTTGGTGTCTTTGAAGGAGACCTCAAGAATGTTCCTAGACTAGGGGTCGAACCCAAGACCTCCAGATCGCTTGGCTGAACTGTGAGCCACTTAACCCTTTGAGCGCTGGAACCGGATTTTGAAGGCCTTTGCAAACAGTTTGGATCCAGATGAGACGCCACAGAACGTGGCGTCTCATCAGGATCCAAACTGTTTGCTATTCTGATAGTAGTATTCTTTGAAAAAAATCGATGAAAATGCTAATTTTAGAAATGCAGCAGACGACATTTTAGCAGACGACAAATTTCCCAGCATGCAAAGGGTTAACGCACGTGCATTAGGCTTAGTTTTCCCAGAACAAGGCTCCAATAATCAATCCATCAGATAAATGTTGGTGTATTTCAAGATTGTTGAATACAGCAAACATGCGCCATATAGTGACTTCATTTTCATGAAAATCATTTGATATGTTGGTGTTGATTCTATCCATTTTCTGTTGTAAGTTTTTTAATGAAGGCAGAAATTTGCCGAAATGATGAGATAAATAGAATACCAGGTAAGTGTTGAACACAGATAAGTTTATTTGCTAGGCACAAAAACAGGAAGGACTTGCCAAGGCTTGTACTGGTAGTTTTCTAAGCCCCTCTTAATAAACAGTATTCAACAGTGAACAAGTATATCCACTATGCCACCATGGCCCTATATTTGATCCACATTCTGGGGAAACGGGGCTTGATTCATGTGCGTTAAAGAGTCCTCCAAGATTAGCCTGTGCAGTCCACAGGGACGACACTTTCCGGTTTTATCATATTTTTCTATTAAAAGAAGCCGCTTCTTAGTGAAAATCCTATGAGGGGAAAGTGTCCTCACTGATTAGCCTGTGCCAACTGCACAAGATAATCTGGGACGACACTTTACGCAAATGAATTATGCCTGTTTTTTTCAGAACAAGGCTCCTTTGCCCTTACTTGGTGTCCGTGTCCAACCCAACAAAGTCCTTCTTCTCAAATGGAGCACGGAGCAATGTGGATCTATCACCTTTTTCGAAGCCTCTGTCGAGTCTTTTACCTGAAAATATGGAAAGCTAATAATAGAAACAATGTATTGCTGGTACACAAGAAAAAACTCCTTTTTTTCATTTTATGCTGTCATTCTGGACAATTTTGATATTTGGTACATAGATATTCACTTCCTGTTGACTGGACAATTTATCTGATAATCCTTTTATAAGATCAATTGTTCAGGTAAAAACAGGATAAAAAATACTTATTAGATCACTGAATACTTAAAAACCATTTATTTTTGTCTGCATTTAATTTCATGGTTTTCCAAAAAATGACTATTTCCTGGACACATAATTTAAAGACTTTCTGATTTTGATTATTTTTAAAGGAATACCTTCCAATACGAAGAACAACGAGGTTACAAAGTCCTTAAGCCCCTCCTCTAGCCCCTCACAGTTCTCCACGCTGGGGTAGAACACTACCTCTGACCCCGGGGCATCCCGTAGACTGTTATTACTCCCCGTGCGTTTGATAGGCGGCTTCTTTAAGCTCTCCAGCTTCTTATTTTCCACTTTCTTATTTTCAACCTTTTCACTTTTAGTTCGTATAAACGTGATCTGTGCTCCAGCACTCTCGTCTTTTTTATTGTTATTATTATTATTGACTTTTGGCGAGTTGTTCACTACTCTTTGCTGGAGCTCACTGTCCGCTTTTGTATCACATCTGCTTTGATCAAACTGTAAGGGGTCTAAAACCTCCACCGTGCCTTTACGATAATCACCGTCTGCATCCACGTCCTGCCTCTCGTGAACCACACTATCACCGTCAGAATTCTCCATATCGAATGAATCCATTTTGAATGTTGGGGGCGGTGAATCGTCCCCTGCACTCTTAGAATCAGTCTTCTGAATTTCACTTCCGTCTCGATTCATGCCAAAGACGATCAGCCGAGAGTTATACAGGCTGTCTGCGAAACACTCCTTCTCCTTCTTGTAACTCTCAAAAAGGTCCTGAAATTCCACATCGTTGCTGCAGCGTCCCACTGATATTAAACCAAGGGCCTTCCTATGCACCTGGAAACAAACAAGGTCAGGGATTTCAATAACAGCATAATCCTGCTTTTTGATGCAAGCTTTTGAAATTTTCTCACTTTTGATTCCGGCAAATAATTTGCCTGTCATCATTTTGATGCTAATTTGACCAAGAAGCTTACTCCAAAATATAGTTTATATCATATGATTTCTGTTTTTGAACTGTTTTCCACTAAACTTCAAGAAAAACAATATCTGCAGACTATTTAACAAATATGCAGAAACAAAATAACTCTTGACTTCAGTATTGACCCCTGAAAATTTTATTTTACCCCAGAACATTTAATTTGACCCCTGAACATTTAATTTGACCCTGAAAATTTCAAGCACAGGGTCATTTGACTCCTGGTTTTCAAAATCTTTTGAAATCCTTTTAGGTCTTTTGTTTCTTTTTTTAATTGGGAATAATTGTTGTATTTGCAATGACTTGTAAGTGACACCAACATAAGACCTGGGCCCCCTGGGGATAGAAATGAGCTGCGTTTTGGGAAGACCGTTTTAATGCATGTGCGTATAGTGTCAGATTAGCCAGTGGAGTCAGCACAGGCTAATCAGGGACGACGCTTGCCACTTTTGTGGTATTTTTATTTTTGAAAGGGAAAATTCAGTTAAGAATGTAAGTGTTGTCCCCTATTAAAATTGCAGGACACTTTACCCACATGCATTAAACCTTGTTTTTCCAGAACGCAGCTTTACAAGGTTTAACAAGAAACTCGCATGTAAGTACTGAAAGATCATGGTTGGGCAACGATGCCCAAAATGTTATTTTTTTATACCTGAAGAACTGTTTATGTTGTTGATGTTTTTGATGGAAATAAGTCAGGGGTTTTTCTGCCTATTTTGGGAAAAGGAGTCTGACCAAATTGGGAATTTTTATCGACAAAATTGTCCATTTTGGGAATTTTAGAGTCGATGAAACGGTCAATTTGGGAATTTTATCATGCTTAAATAAGTCAGTGGTTTAACGAATAAATTTGTTTTTATTTGTTATTTTGTCTTCTTTATATATACACATGCAATATTGGGCATGTTCAACGTTTATTCACTTCATATTTGAATGTATTTGATGAAGACTGAACTTTATCTGAGTCGCTAAAGGCTTTATTATGTAGCGGATGAAGGGAAGTCACTTTTTCGATATAAATTATGTTTGCTTTTTACGATTTTGAAAAAAAAATAAAANTTTCTGTTAGTGTGGGTCCTTATTAACCCTTTGCATGCTGGGATATTTGTCGTCTGCTAAAATGTCGTCTGCTGAATTTCTAAAATTAGCATGTTCTTCGATTTTTTTTCAAGGAATACTATCAGAATAGCAAACAGTTTGGATCCTGATGAGATGCCACGTTCTGTGGCGTCTCATCTGGATCCAAACTGTTTGCAAAGAACTTTAAAATTCGGTTCCAGAGCTAAAAGGGTTAACCAACCCATTCTTAGACTAAAGAATAGACTTAGAAACCACAAAAATGTGTGTATATATAGAGGCTAAAATGTTGCCCTTTTTATAAACGAATAATTATAAATGAAGCAGTTACAGGTTTTAAATTCTATGTCATATTCAACCAGTGTTTTTTTCCACCATTTTGGGAATGGGTCGGGGACCTTTCGATTGGGAAAAATTGTGTCGCTTTTGACTAAAATTGGGGAATTGGTGTTGCTGTCTTTTTTTTGCAAACAAATACTCTTATATGAGAATAAAAATGTTTTCAATATTATATTTACATGGGTTCAAATTATAGAGTTGGATAGGATAATGAACTAAATGTTGAAATTTATTTTTTCAAAAAATATTTATTTTTTTCATCTTTTGTGTGTGAATAAGGGCCCGGAAATGTACAGCGCAAACACACATGTTACCTGGAAGTCTCCCCACTCGTTGCTCTCCTGTGAGTACTGGCGCTTGTACCGGATCCACATGACCCGCCTCTGGCCTGGGATGGCCACGCAGTTGAGCTGGACGATACGCTCCCAGCAACGACTGAAGTGTTTCCCTGACAACAGATTTCCTAGCAACAGAAAACACACGAGTTAACAAGAGCTGAACTCAGGGCAACAGATAAGATTTTGGGTCAATTAGTTTTCACTGCAAGCTTTTTGGAACAATTAGTTTTTTCCCTCAAAACTATTTGTCAATAAGTTTTTTTACAATTTGATCAAAACGTACATATATTTCTGGATCAGATTAGCGCTTAATGTTTGGATATTGATAATTCTAAGCAATTCTTATTCCAATTACGGGTAAGTCATTAAAAATTCACAGTGACAATGGGTGTTCGTAAATATTAGTATTAATTGTATATTGACAAAAGGATGATGGAGTCATTTTGTTTCAACCAGTTACAACACTCCTGCCTTTCAGTCTCAGAGGAAACTCACATTACCAAACCCTCTCCATCAATGACAAGCCAGTGGAAGTCACGATGTAATTAGTTTTTGAGCCCAATATTTCAGAATCTGTCACTACCTGCGCTATTAAATCTGATAGTATACTCTTCCCAATGTCTTTTCCCGACGGTTTGGGACTCCTTACCAATTGTAAAATATTGGGCGCGCACGCTATGAAAGTTTCCTAACCCGTCCGCGTTTAACAAAGAACATTTTCCCGAACTTATTTCATCGGAAGTAACTTTTTATATTGACACCGTCCCAAAACGGTGTCTATATACACTTACTGAAAATATTACGGCCGCACTTAAGGTTACAATACACTTATCATAATTAAATGCGGTACGGCAGAAAACGGAAAAACTAAAACGACAGAGAATCGATTTCAATTCGTTTTCAATTTTCATTATCGTTTTCTGTACGATTGATTTTCAATTTCAATTCGTTTTCTGTCAAATACAAATCGTAAAAACGATATAAGACGAACCTAATCTGTTGCCCTGTGAACTCCAATAAAAAGTGCTAAACTGAGCCTTGATCCAACAAAAAAATTGGGCTTCATGCATGTGCATAAAGTGTTGTCTTAGATTAGCCGGTGCAGTCGGCACAACTAATCAGGGACGACACTTTTCGCCAAAACTGTATTATTGTTCATAAAGTACTTCCTTTAAACGAAAAAATGACATTAATGCTGAAAGTGACGTCCCTTATTAGCCTGTGCGAACTGCACAGGCTTATCTGGGATGACACTTCACGCACATGCATAAGGCCCAGTTTTCCCAAGACTAATCTATTCTTCCGCTTTGATAGTGTCATGTACATTATCTGTCAGTAACCTGATACCACGACATATCTGATGGTGAATATCTATAAAAGCTACACAGGTGATGCAAACTTGAACCTGTTTGTTAACAGCAAGAAAGTTGCCATGGAACAAAACTACATTGTCATCGTTTTACCAATTTATTTTATTTAAGCACATTGTGTACATGTAGCTGTGCAATCCCATGCAATGTCTGCATATAAGTTACCTACACACAAATTTCAATGAAGCACCATCAACACTCTAGATAATGAGGGGAAACTGTTTTCTTATTTTTATTAAGAGTGACCTTCATCTTTACTTGACTGGTCCTAAATGCAATCCCAGTTAAGACTACATATATGCTAAAGGTTACATTCCCCTAAATCATTGCATATCCCTCAGAGGTCGAAAGTAGTTCATATTTTGAAAGTGTTCCTTTTCTCTTCCGGTATAAAAGCCATATAGCAATAGCACCCATAACTTTTTTGGTTATTTCCTATATCCTATGTGTGTCTGCAACATTTTGGTGCTTTCATTGAGTACTACGTTGAAAGATGAACATTTGGGGTGCATTCATTGAGGCCCTGGGCTTTTAAAAGTTTTTTTTGCCTTAACCCTGTTTTCTGAGGGTGCCTGCGTTCACAAAGTAACATGACATATCTTTTTATTCCAATATTGGAAAGAGGACATTTTATCTTTAAATTGATTCTAGGCTTGCACAGTATGAAATAAAGGAAAGGCAAGAAAAATGAATTGAAATGGGCTGTTCCATAATGGAACATTATGGGAATTGGATTTTGTGCAAAACTTACCTGCACACCAAATTTCATCACAGTACATGTACATCACAGCAAAGTCAAGTTGTTTAGTGAAAGATTTTCTTTCAATTTTTAGTAACTGAGCTTGACTCAACTGGCCCTAAATGCAATTTCTGACTTTTTTTGAAAATATGCTATATTCGATAACATTCGTAATTCAAACAAATTTGTTTTTCTATTTATACTAGTGACAGTGACCTTGACCCAACTGTAATGATCGGCATGTAGAGATCAGCATGTACCGGTAAGGTATATACACACAAAATGTCATAACCCAAATACTGGGTCTCCATGCAGACTTGCTCTTTCCAAAGTTTCATCCAGGTTGCAAACTTAATTAAGTTATTGATTAGCAAACACAACCCTTAACCTTAATCTTAGTACAAAAGGGCCATTATTCTTCTAAATTGCAGGTCAGAGTTGTTGGTCTTGGTCAGTAACCTTATATATGACTATGGTGTTAAAACATACATCAATATGGAATTTAATATAGGTACTCAATTAAAAAATATTAAATTGTTGCACGCAAATGTTTACCCAAATTATTAAGTTCACAAAGGGCATAATTCTGCTAAATTGCAGGCGAAACTATGGAACTTGGTAAAAGACCTCATACAATGACCCAGAACACATTGAATTGAATACCTGTAAAAGAAACGGTGATATGTTGCATGCAGGGGTTTTTATCTGATTTTGGGGAAAGGGCCTGGCCTTTTTTGAGGGGAAAAAAATCGCGCGAAAAGCCGGATATTGGGGAAAAAAATGACGCGAAACGCCAGATTTTGGGGAAAATAAGGAAAAATTTTAATAATCACTTCAACATATTTTACTGTTTTTAAAACAAATTCAAGGCAACAGATAATTTAATTATGCAATATTTTGTATTTTCTACACTGGAACTTATGTATTGAAAGATTAAAAAAAAAAAAAAAAAAAAATTTTTTTTTTAGGGGCAAATCATTTTTTGGGGAAAAATTTCTGTCAGAGGGGAACAAAATATCTAGGGGAAAGGGCCGAAATTCGGCGGGTCTTTCAGAAGGAAAACAAGATGTGTTTGTGAAACACTATGTCCACTTTTGAGCGATTTTGACCCATAAATTTGACCTTTGACCTTGAAGGATGACCTTGACCTTTCACCACTCAAAATGTGCAGCTCCATGAGATACACATGCATGCCAAATATCAAGTTGCTATCTTCAATATTGAAAAAGTTATGGCCAATGTTAAAGTTGGCGCAAACAGACCAACAGACAGACAGACAGGGCAAAAACAATATGTCCCCCAGTATATACTGGTGGACATAAAAAACCCTGGCATGTTTACCTTAACCGCAGCATGACGATGCAAACACATAGCTTGATGTATTAAATTAATTGTCAAGCTAAAAACCCAAGTTTAAGGTCTAACAATGTACAAACACATACCAGTTGATCGTACCAGCACAAGAAAACACTGGTGGTCTTCAGCTGTCTGGGAATAGTCCACAACAGACATGTTTGGTATAATTTCGAGGTATGCTCACATCATACAATCTGAAAGAAGATTGGACAGAGTCAAGAAAGAAATCAATATTCTAAATTCACTTCAAAAAGGTAATGTAGTGTAAAAATTAAAAATCCTCAATTGACGTTAAATAATCAAGATAAATACATTAATATTTTATTATTCAATGAACGAAGCAGAATATGAAATGTTGTTCAATAATACTATAATAGCAGTTTTATAAAACATAATAGACCTAGCTGAGACATATGATGACAGGGTTTGTTTTTTTGGCCCGATTTTATAGCCGAAAAACGGCTATATTCCCAATACCAAAAAGTATACTTTTTTCCCAAAATGTGCTTAAAAAATTCCCAATAGTTTATCCCAAATCAGTGGACTTTTCACGCGAAAAACAAAGGCTTCTGAATTTATTTTCACAATTTCTTTAAAATGCTGATAAAATTCCCAATTCCAAAGCCATGGGCTATCTTCACAAAAGGTGGGGGGAAAAAAATGGATAATAACGCAACAGTGCAATAATAACCAGTTTGCAATAGTTTTCTATCAATGGCAAAAAAGGCATTGCTTAATGACTGTGACAGCTACCAGAATAATTGTTGATATATTTTATACTTGGTGTAAATGCTACACTAACAGATTGTCCTTCAATCACAATATTGTTTTAGATAATGTAAGCCTCAAAACATGGAAAATTTGGTATTAGGCGAAGTAATTCAGAGAAAAAACGCCACTTTGACATGAATTAGTGCATCTGCACCTAAAAAAGTTTGTGTGTGCTTACAAATGATTATATACTCAGGTTTTAAGTTTTAATGTGTTAACGTGTTCAACATTCCATCTGACATTAAGCATAATTTATTCAAATGAGCAGGAGCAGTTAAGATTTTTAGTGAGCTCATGAAATATTGAACAAAAACGTCAATTGATATAGTTTTGGGAAATATTAATGAAGAAACAAATGATAAACACTTATCCATTTATTAGCATTTATATACCAAAATGCTATCATCAACAAAAGTTTATATTACTGCAGGGATGGAAACTAACTTTTTACTATTGGTTGCCCGCACGGGCAACTATCTTTAGTATCTTGGTTGCCCACCTAAAGAGTAACGAGCCCAGAAATATGTACATGTCGTGTCATGTGTATCTAATACATTCTTTAAATAAAATAATAGATTATTAAATAACATTGCTGACATGACAAACTATCAATGCATAATGTATTATTTTGAGCCTGAATTGAATCATTTCCTATACCTAAATAATAAATTAATATTATTTAATTTATTTAACTCATTATTGATCCACAGTCGCCAATTTTTATGGCACTGAATACTTTTAAGTTTTAACAAAAAAGTAAGTTGCCCAGCCGGACTTTTACCAAGTTTTGAAATTGAGTTGCCCGGGCCAAAATCTACTTGCCCCGGGCTCATGGGCAACCACTAATTTCCATCCCGGTAAATTTGAAGTGTAAATACTGTAATATACCAAGTGCCTATGGTTTAATGTTTTCTGTGATATTTAGTACTAAGAAATCTTAGTGGATGGATTAAGTTGATGTGTATATGACATATAAGCAAATTGATATAAAATAATGCTTAACCCTTTGAGCGCTGGAACCGGATTTTGAAGGCCTTTGCAAACAGTTTGGATCCAGATGAGACGCCACAGAACGTGGCGTCTCATCAGGATCCAAACTGTTTGCTATTCTGATAGTGGTCTTAGAAAAAAAATCAAAGAAAATGCTAATTTTAGAAATTCAGCAGACAACATTTTAGCAGACGACAAATTTCCCAGCATGCAAAGGCTTAAGACCTATGAGTATTGGGTGCCTATGAATTGTTCAAATGACAATTGTTAAAATAATGCATACAACATTTGTGCAAAGCCCATCGGAAAGGATACAAACAAGCTTTTCCATTGTGTGTGCAAAATTGCATGCACTGTGCAAAATGCAATGCTAGTCCATATAAACCGACTCCCAGAGCCTTTGATAATTTTTTATGTGGCGGCTCTGGGAGTACATATGCACCCCTTCATAAACACAAGTGCAGTTCAGCGCAAGGAATCTGTGCGCTTCCCTCAAGAGACGTTGTTCGAGACAAATTGAGGAAAATAATGAATATTCTTCAAAAACATGTTAAATTTACCTGAATGGCAACCTACGGACACTATCCTTTACGTAACATGCACCCTAAATAAAACAACGATGTTTAAACACACTATTCTCGTTGACATTTTTATGTTTTGAAATTTGAAACAGTGTATTCTGTGACGAATATTTGACATCGTTATCGACTTAGGCTACATCACACAACCCGATGTGCAAAATATTGGTGTACTGCGACCTAACCGATTATGACACTTTTAAGTTGGCAACAAAATAACAGTTTCCAAATATGGTGGATAGAGCGTACAAAAGAAAACAAAGTATATAAAAAGCAATTATTTCTTGCTTTAATGGTACCATTGCATGAGTTTGTGGTTTAGACAGGTAAACGTTGATAAGTTTTCGCAGTTTCAGTGTTCCTTAGCCTTTGCATTGGTGATTAAATTTTGCACCTTTGGACAATAGACGAAGCATTGCAACTCTCAGGGTTATAAAGCTGAGAGTTGAATTATTGCAACTAAATGCAATGCCAACAGATTTGTGAAAGATCTTTTAAATCTATCTATCTATATATAAGGCTATTCGCCACAAGTAGCATTTCAAGTAGGCGCGTGTCAGTGCTAGAAAAGTAAAAGAAGAAAGATAAAAAGTAATACATAATGTATTTGTGAGACATGGAAACAAAGATGAAGGTGATAATTAAAAGAAGAAATATACAGATAAAAGGTTAAAAACAGCCAACCCGCTTAGAAACTGTGGTCTAGTTTGGTCACCGCCTGCCTAAACTGGTCCAGGGTAGGTGCCTGTACAATATTGGCTGGCAGGGAGTTCCATTGGATGATAGTAGCTGGATAGAAGGAACATTTATAGTAGTTGCTGGGAGTGGGAATTTTTCTGAACGAAAGAGGGTGCAGATGTCTAGTTAGCCGGGTTGGAGGAATGACGTAGGAGGCATTGGTACAGCAACAATCTAAATGCAATTAGATACAGACAAAAAGATATGTATTTACTGCTGAATATTTTGTACCGCTAAATACTTGTCTAACGTAATGGACCAAAAACGTATATGGGGCCGATGGGGGTGTTTATTATGATCATGCTTATTGTTTGTGTTATCGAATTAAAATTAAGTGGGTGGGGAATGCATATTCCATTTCTGATAAGCTGGTTTACTTTTGAAAAATAAAGCACATTCGCAACTTTCCTATGAGTTATTTTATTGAAAGTTTTAACAGATCTCTTCGTGTTATACCATATCTAAGTCATATGTAGCATATTTATTGGGATTGTTGACATTTGCTGTCCCAAATTGACAACATCTCGTTAATCCTCACGTGAAACGAGATCTACGGTTAGTGCTAGATTCAGAGGTGAGCAGCAGATTGAATTCGGAATACAGATTTATAGAGCAGACTGTGTATTACGTCATGAACAATTCGATATGTTTATTTTGCGGCTCGATTTAGATTGGGGAACGGATGTTATGAAGCCCAATTAGTCTGCGTCAATAATTTGTCGCAGGAGAATTGTGGTAAGCGTAATATGCAGACGTGCACACCATATTCAGTTCGGAATACGATTTTAAGTGCTGATTGTGTAACTTCTATTTACCTGTGTCTATACAATATTCGCAACTTTTTATACGGGTGTTATATAGCGTTGGGGAACTAATGAGCACCTATATTAATCTGCATCCAGATACCATTCAAATCGTGCTTATACGATGAAATTCTGGTTTATAAGTAATGTTTCCATTTAGCTATGTTTACATTGACATGCGCACATGCGCTTAAATGCGGTCTTAATTGCATTAAAGTGCTCATTGAGCCCTATCAATCTGTGTCAACCTCTCTGATGCCCATAAGCTCCAGCTAGATATTGAAGCTGCTGGTCGATGGGAGCAGGACTGGTTAATGCAATTCCATCCTGATAAATGTAACATCCTCAGCATCACTCAAAAACAGAAAAAAATATAATCTTCTCATATAAACTACATGATCACATCCTTGAAAAAGTAAAGTATGCCAACTATCTAGGTCTTTCACTCCAAAGTAACCTCAAATGCGATAAACATATTTCCTACATCACTAATAATACAAACCAGGCACTGGCATTTTTTCGCCGCAACCTAAAAAATAGCTCAGAAAAAGTTAAAGATCATGCGTATCAAGCAATAGTTAGGCCTAAATAAGAATACTCATCCAATTTCTGGTACGACATTGTTCAAATTTAACTTCAGCTACCAGTGGGAGCGAGTACGAAGGATTGATCCCGTAAAACAATATCTAAGGAAAATAATAACCTCGGGTTGGAGTTAAACTTCATACAGAAGACAGAGAGGTATGGAATGCCGTTATTGCCATCGTGGTTAAACATTTAAATCCAGAGGGCAACAATGCGATAGTGTGATAGTACGGTGGCGACAATGCGATAGTAAGATGGCGACAATGCGATAGTACGATGGCGACAATGCGATAATACGATGACGACAGTACGATAACGCGATAGTACGATGGCGACAATGCGATGATTCGATGGCAACAGTACGTTATGACTATCGCATTGTCGCTATCGTACTATCGCATTGTCGCCATCGTATTATCACGTTGTCGCATTGTCGCCATCGTACTATCGCGTTATCGTACTGTCGTCATCGTATTATCGTATTGTCGCCATCGTACTATCGCACTGTCGCCATCGTTTTGTCGCACTGTCGTCATCGTATTATCGCACTATCGCATTGTCGCCCTCTGGATTATAATGTGTCACCACGATGGCCCTAACGGTATTCCGTAGAGAGGCCAGCAACCCGTTAAAAGACGTCATGCGTAATGCCAAACATTCCGCCAAAGACGTTACATTTGTTGAAAAGGATCTGTGCATCATTGTTAAATCCAGATGAATATTATGACGGTATCGGATTTCAAACCAAGGCTCTTGCGCTGGCATGTTTGATTTCCATAATATGAATTTCGTCTTTAGTTAAACTAAAATACTTTAGTCGCAATTAAAGCCGTATAAGAACCTACGAAGATTTAATGAACGCAGATGAATAGGGTTTCCTTACGTATGTAATGCAATTTAGATAGTACAGGCACGTCGTTGCGTTCTTTCGATTATTAGGGGTTAATTAGATGTAGCTTGCAACTTATGTCGGGTTACATATTAATGTCAACTGAGCGCAGATATATATGGACAAATCACATACGAATCCCGATTTTAACCTTATAAGCGCCCTGTGAAGGCTGTCGTAACACATGCAGACTAAAAGGGCTTATAAGTTCTCCGTCGCAATTAATATCCATATAAACCCCTGGTAAGGTTGATGGAACGCATGAGGATTAATAGGGATGCATAAGTTCCCGTCAAAATTAAAAACATAGACGAATCTGATAACATTGTTAGAGCGCAGATGATTAGGGGTTCACTAAGTGTTAAATACAATTAAAGCCATATAAGCATGCTATGTGTGTTCCATCGAAGCAGATTTAAACGGAATACCGTTAAGGCCATCGTGGTTACACATTAAAATCTAGAAGGCGACAATGCGATAGTGCGATAGTACGATGACGACAATGCGATAATACGATGAAGACAGTGCGACAAAACGATGGCGACAGTGCGAAAGTACGATGGCGACAATGTGACAACGCGATCATACGATTGCGACAATGCGGTAATACGATGACGACAGTGCGAAAATACGATGGCGACAGTGCGATAGTACGATGGCGACAATGCGATAGTGCGATAATACGATGACGACAATGCGATAATACGATGACAACAGTGCGACAATACGATGGCGACAGTGCGAAAGTACGATGGCGACAATGCGACAATGCGATATTGCGATAATACGATGACGAAAGTGCGACAATACGATGGCGACAGTGCGAAAGTACGATGGTGACAATGCGATAGTACGATGGCGACAATAAGATGATATCGCCTTCCGGTACACATGCGCACATCGTATTTTTTCCTAGATGGAGCCACTTTTAAAAATACAGTTTGGCATACCTTACATCAATACCCATTCTATAACTTAATAAGAATTTGATTTCATTATAACTGTATTCTCTTTCAAAGTACATCTTAATAAAGTCATCTATTTTGTTTCTGCAAATAAGAATAGTTTGTGTACCGGAAGGCGATAGTCGACAATGCGATAGTACGATGGCGACGATGCGACAATGTGATAGTGCGATAATACGATGAAGACAGTGCGACAATACGATGGCGACAGTGCGAAAGTACGATGGCGACAATGCGACAACGCGATCATACGATAGCGACAATGCGGTAATACAATGACGACAATGCAACAGTGCAAAATACGATGTCGGCATGGCGATAGTACTACTATCGCGTTGTCGCATTGTCGCCATCGTATTATCGCATTGTCGACATCGTACTATCACACTATCGCATTGTCGCCCTCTGGATTTTAATGTGTAACCACGATGGTCCTTACGGTATTCCGTTACAGTACGATATGAATATCGCATTGTCGCCATCGTACTATCGCGTTGTCGCATTGTCGCCATCGTACTATCGCATTGTCGCCATCGTACTATCGCATTGTCGCCATCGTACTATCGCACTATCGCATTGTCGCCCTCTGGATTTTAATGTGTAACCACGATGGCCCTTACGGTATTCCGTAGATTTACGCAGATTGATAGGGTCCTATACTTCAATTTTGCTATTAAGACAAAGCGCGGACGCGGCATGGCTTTGTTGCAGGACGGAGCACCTGCTCATACAGCGCGCGCGACACAAGCGTTACTCCAACAACAAAAGTTCGTCTGCTTCCTTTCCATCCAAAGTCACCCGACGTTTCGGAACACATGCAGATTGATAGTGCTGTATTAGTTCTCCGTCTAAATTAAACTCATATTAGAACTTTCCAAGCTTGCTTAGACGTAGATGATGAAGTGTTCATCACATTTAATGGAATAAAGTCCGAATACGCGTTCACGCGACGCAGGTCGATAGGGGTTCATTAGTTCTATAATATCTTTCAATAATGCATATAGACCGTATACGCATATGTGTGTCATACAGTAATATGTATGATTGATTAATGTTTAATTCTTACTCGGGATCTTTCGGATGATTTTTAGGATATTTCAATATTTTCGTACGCTGAATGTTGCTCTTATTTATTTATTAAATGTTATTTCTATTGTCGCGTTCAGCGCTAATTATTAAATATATTCCTTGCCTGGTGGTTGATGATATTAATTCAAAACCAACGATCTTGTCTAAGGTAGTTTAAAGTTTATTTTCAAATAATCCTTTAGAATTAACAATATTATATCATCAATTATAACAATAAAATCCAAATACACTTGATATTATTTCTTAACTATAAATTGCCCCACTTAGTAAAATAATACAAACAACAAATAAATATCCATAATGTAGATAACTTCATATACCAATACCTGCAAGACAAGATGAGTTAAAACAGCCAGACATAACATTAAATAACGGTACTAGGGGGTTTCGATCGATCATCGTGATAAATTGACAATCTCCTGAATCTCCGTAAGATAGTTCTTTTGCGTGTTGTTAATAGATTGTCCCTTTTATGCCAAGTTTCATTGACCTTTTTCCTGGTTTACGTCATACTCAACACACCGTTTAATCGACTCCCGCAACGGCTGTGGTTCATGCTCGGTCAGCAGCTGGAGCGTGCGCGTCGCGACCGAGGCGAGAGTCGCCCGAAGAAGATCTTCTCACCTGAACATATTCCCTTATAGAGGGGAACTTCTGCGGGTGGCTCTGCTAATCCAGCTGAGTCCGTCACCCTCGAGCCGGACGTCTTCCACACTGCTGGGATTGCTGTCTTCTCCAAGATGCAGCGGACTTGTCACCCACTGCTGTTTATCGTCGAGAGTTCGCTGGCCCGGACCTGCCAGAGGTCCCGTCTGTAGAGGGACGGGTACGGTGGGACAGCGAGACCACCAGTGTGGAGGACATACGGGACGGACCTGGGTCTCCCGCCTGGGGGAGACCCATGAAGATCGAGGGGGTGACTTTAGAGTGGGACCCCTTGGCGACGGTACTCAGTGCGCTCAACGCGCTGGGGAAACCGTCTCGGGGATGAAGACGACGGCCGGTGACGACGAGAGGGGCCATAAAGGCGGAGCTGTGTGCTTCACTCCCTTGGCGGAGGCGTTCAGACATGAATTTCTCTTGAAATTGTCATTTTTTTTCACCAGTGCACATTAAGGTCTCATTTGCCACCGTGCACTGGTCTATTTGGATCTAAATTATATCTTTGGCAAATACCCGGGAAGCCGGGGTAAATTTGACCTACTTTGGCTCAAATTTAATCTTTTTCCCCTGAAAGGTCACAGTGGCAGGTCTGTACATTCTTGTTGTCGTGAAGACGCTGGACGAACTGTAAATAAATCTCTAATACACACACACGCTGTGGTTCATGCAACGGCTGATCGAGCTACTATATACATACTGGTAAAAAGCGGAGTGTAAGTATTTCCGTATTCTAATATATTTTACGTATTGAATTGAGCAGGATTAATTGCGTTCTTTGAGAGCCTAAGTAAGAAGGACTTTGTGAACGCAATCCCTACCTTCATAGCTGCTTACTTTTCAAGAAATCCGTTAGAATGTGGTCAAAAATCAAACAAAATTCACCACTCTCTCAGTCAAACTCTAATTACACAGGATTTAGACCAAAGATAAATATGAACAACATTTTATTGAAATCTTTAAGCATTTGTCTTCGGTTATTCCAAATTACAGCATCCCACATGAACACAAAACATTTTTATCAACGATAAATAAGTCTTTTATCAGTCAGCATACATTCTAATCTCTCGCTATACGGAATGCTCGTTATGTTTTGTTTAATCTTTGATACACAATTATAAAAAGACAATAAAGGTAGAATGGACATTCAAATAAGAAATGGTATTCTGTTTCAACCTGATTGGGTTCATAACACAATACGCACAGTCTCTCTTCTATCTTTAAGTTTCTAAACCGCCAGGTTTCAATTCTCAGCGGCAAGGTGCCTGTTCTTATTTGAGCAATGTAAAATCTTAAGTGCTTTGGTAGTGGCATAGATACATAATTTTTACATCCAAGTTCATGTTTAATGTGCCGGTAAGTCCTGAGCTTGGGTTGGGATACGAGATCTTGTTGCCATTGGTCATCATCCGTACGTTTAAATATCTCTTTAGCATGGCACAAAACATTGTCCAGCGACAGGTTGCTCATTGATTTAGACGTATACTTGTCGCCTTTTGAACGCGAGACACGATATTTTGCGCGATACTCAAAGCGACACACGATATTTTGCGCGATACACGAAGCGACACACGATATTTTGCGCGCTACACGAAGCGACACGCGATATTTACCATGATATATCGCCTTTTGGGCTACCAACACAAGGTCGATATTTCGTGGTACATTCTCGCGCGTCGCTTCGTGTATCGCGCAAAATAGTGTGTGTCGCTTCGTGTGACGCGCAAAATATCGTGTGTCGCTTTGAGTATCGAGCAAAATATCGTGTGTCGCTTCATGTGTTGCGCAAAATATCGTGTATCGCTTCGTGTGACGTGTGTCGCCCTTGATGAAAGAAGCGGGCGAGATTTTATAGATGGCACTATCCGGATTCCGCATCTGCGTGATAATTAAACGTTCAACTTGTTTATTTATTTGAATGTGTGAGTTCTATACAGTTTCAACTATTTTCAGTCGTACCGCGACAAATCACATATGCATTATCCATGGTCCTTTAATTCCCCTTTTGGGCTACCAACACAGGGGCGATATTTCGTGGTACATTCTCGCGCGTCGCTTCGTGTATCGCGCAAAATAGTATGTGTCGCTTCGTGTGTCGCGCAAAATATCGTGTGTCGCTTTGAGTATCGCGCAAAATATCGTGTGTCGCTTCATGTGTTGCGAAAAATTTCGTGTATCGCTTCGTGTGACGTGTGTCGCCCTTTATGAAAGAAGGGGGCGAGATTATATAGATGGCACTATCCGGATTCCGCATCTGCGTGATAACTAAACGTTCAACTTGTTTATTTATTTGAATGTGTGAGTTCTATACAGTTTCAACTATTTTTAGTCGTACCGCGACAAATCACATATGCATTATCATTGGTCCTTAAATTCAAAATAGAACTATC
>VMBQ01000394.1:364901-372401 GCA_007657795.1 Dreissena rostriformis | reverse complement strand
CAACTTTTTAACCATAAAAATACAATATCACATTAAAAAACTTCCTCACCTAAAAAAAGCAAAATGTTTAATACAAGCATACGGCCGTATTGAAGAAACAGGAAACAAAGAAACATAGAGAACAAAAATAAAGATTGGCGTTTGTATAAGCACGAATAAAAATTATCCGAAGGAATGTGGATTAAATGTGTATGGTGACAGACAAGTATTTCGCAAGTTAAAAATACGGATGTATTGAAAGCTCTGGATATATAAAATTAATAACTTTTTTTTTTACCGAAGTACGCCCAGAAGAAATACCTTAAGCTTGTCGCGTATACGTTTTCATAATCTGTGAAAATATGTATGCTTTGATAGTTTAGAACAAATTAACTGAATAACACATAAGCAGAAATGCTTTGGTATATATAACGCATGATTTCATCAGTAGTATAAGTACAAGAATTAGTATCACTGTAAGTACTTATATTTATACTAGTAAATATTATGTGCTATCGCACACAAAATTGTTCAAAATCTAATCAAACCGAAGTAAGAGGATAGACAGTTTATATCGGAAGAAAATATAAAACGTCAAAGTTTCATCAAGTATAAACGACCGTTTAAAATAAGGTGCGTCAATGACAGACCACATGATTGCACTAGTTTTCGCTTAAACTTATTGTGATCGTTACATGTATAACTGCTTGCTTATCACGGTTATAATATACACGATGTATAAACAAAGGAAATTATGGGGCATTATTTCAGATAAGGAATCGTGTCTTCAACGTTGTTTCATTTTGTTAACTTTTCCCTCAGGCAATTGACGACATAAACGTAATAGACCAATGTGAAATAGAGGTAACAGACGAACGTTAAATTGAGGTAACAAACATACGTGAAATAGAGGTAATAAACGAGCGTAAAATAGAGGTAACAAACGAGCGTAAAATAGAGGTAACAAACGGGCGTAAAATAGAGGTAACAAACGAGCGTAAAAAAGAGGTAACAAACGAACGTAAAATAGAGGTAACAGACGAACGTAAAATAGAGGTAACAGACGAACGTAAAATAGAGGTAACAAACGAACGTTAAATAGAGGTAACAGACGAACGTAAAATAGAGGTAACAGACGAACGTAAAATATAGATAACAGACGAACGTAAAATGTGATGAATAACTCGGTGGGTTTACAATGCATACACAAGTCCGATGAAGTGCTCATTGAGATTTTATTTCGCTATTTATCAGGTTCACACAGTATTCTTATCAACAACATACATTCAGTAATATTCAGGTTCGTAATATAGTTCAAGTCCAATAATCAAACATACGGCGGGCGGCATGGTCCTTACGAGCCTGGCCCGCGATTCACAAGTAAATGAATCCGATGTCTATCCTAGCTGTACTGTATGTGAACTGTGAGTATATGAAAACACAGTCCTCTTTTATATTAAATGGTTGATACTGGTTTTAGAAGTTACAACTAACGTATGTCGCTCTTGGTTATAAAAACCCTGTGACCCACAATAAATGCACGTGTCTCATGAATATCATAATTTTGTGTCAACTTCAAAATAAAATATAAAACTATTCGTAGATAAATATATGGATCATATGAATTGTATGTTAATTTTGACAATGAATGGATTATAAAAGCAATCACAAATTTATTTAAATAAAACTTATGAGTATAATAGATCGGTCAATTTTATAATCAAAGCTTTTTGTTCGAATTCATAATTTATAAACATTTTATCAATAGATTGAATTATCAAAGTTGATACACAAACAAACATGACTTTGATAACTTTACTAATTTTTTGTTATATATATTTACCATTTACGTAACATATAGGTAACGTACGAACGTAAAATAGAGATAATAGACGATCGTAAATAGCGTAATCATGATAATTATTATTAGTAGTATTATTAGTATTATTATTGCATATTGGTAGTGCTAGTATTAGTGATAGTTGTCATGTAATTTAAGACTGAATAAATGGACACTTGATGAACAAAATTTCCAGTTATTTGTATCTAACATGCAAGGTCGTTATCAAGAGGCACAGAATATGTGGTTTGTGGCAGGTAGAAGCAAGTTAAAAGTGCCTGTCGAAAACTTTCTCATTCCCGGCACCAACCTTGTTAATATGTATCCAGTTTTAACTTAATTACAAATTGAAGCACTAATGTTCAAAAGCTTATAATAATAAGTTTAGGACATTTCTCTGGATTTCAGGAACAACTTTTCGGACGTTTTATTTTTACCGTAAAAATATGTTTAAGCATCGAACAATCCAAATTATAGTGTGTGTTTTCCATTCATATTTGGAAATGCCAAAAAAAAAATTAATCGCTCTTACCAGTCNTTAAAAATTAGTATACATATATTTCAATATAAATTAAAATAAAAGTTAAGAAGAACATGTGTCGAAAAATGCGAAATAAGCCAGATATTTAAATCTGAAAGCTTAAATGGCTGGAAGCCAAATAAGCCAGCATGTATATCATGCATGTACGATGTGAATCTAAATTTAGTTTTAGTGCAGATTCGTTCATACGACACAAAGACACAATTTTGTTTCCTTACAAATACGAGTAAAAGTGTCGGCATCGCCTTTAACCAGCGATAACTTGTCTTTGCTGCATTTTATAAAATTCGTCTTCAAAGAATAATTTTTATTGCCTATTTTGAGTCATCGTAACATAATTTAATCAATTTATTAAAATTTAACACATGTAAAAATCGTACAGTCCCGCTTTAAACGATGGTATGATATTGTCAGAAAATTGAAGCGACGCTTGTTACTATGCATTTATCAACCTATCGTAACATAGATCAAACTGTTTGCATATTTGTTACCAGACCTGACGCACATACATGGCTCAATTGTATTTATTATGAAAAAACACACACGCTATATCGCAAATGTTACAGTTTTCTACATATCTAAGAAATGTTTCCTATTTTAACTGTGTACAGATCAAACTGTCTTCTTCCAATTTCCGTGCAGATAGAATGTTGATTATCACTATTTTTATAATAAGAGTATACCTGACAATTCGGTAAGAACGAATGCATATCATATGTAAATGCAGTGCAGTGTCTTTCATATAATGGAAAGTTTCTTTTGACAGAAATATGTCTCAAAAGGTGACACAATTTTGACCAGCGGTTAGTGAAATCCCTTTTTTAATCAACATGGGAAAATGTGACAGTGTGTCGACATTCAAAAAAAAAATACACGACCAACTATACAGCATATGTATATGTATAGCATAGAAATATGTTAGCGCGAACAGACGATTAATCTTAATGCAGTTGGAAAAAGAATTTTAGCAATAACAAATATTTGTTTTCAATTATTTATGCTCCTACATACTTTGTCACAGATGTTGACGTTTACCAATAAGTGCTGTTGTTTGGCCATCAATGTAAAAGTATCGAAGGTAGCAATAATGTTATTGAATGTTTCCTGTTAAAATAGATAGGTATATCTTATATCATCACATTTGCTTGGTAAACAAGGTTCCCTATTACAGTATGATCTAGACTGATGACTATTTTGTAGCGACAATAATGGATTTATTGCAGAACGTTGTGATACGTTTCATGCACGTCAATGTATGTTAGGGTATCGAGGAGTTATTTTGTTTAATGAAAGTATCAAACCGTCTTAACTTAAATTGATAATGAACTTGTAACACACTTAATAGCTGGTACCTATTTGTTTGTAATTTCGTTCGTTTATTTGTTTAGAAATCTTGCCTTGTCAAGACCTCCCAGGGCGGTCAATAAATTTCATTCAGAAACATTTTTCGAGATACCCGCAACGTTTACGCATATCGGCGAATAAAATGGTACTTATTGGATAGTTGAAACTGTACGAAACATCCAAAATGATGCATAACACACATGATATAGAGAGAAAACCCTTCCTAAACATCGTATTGAAAATGGTTGATGATACTGTCTGCATAAGCTGAAAGATTTGTTTTGTTCCTTTGTCTTGCAAACAAATCGGTCAGCACTGAACTACCAGACTTTTGTCTGTACTCACCTTTCCTCCTTTGATTAGTAACAAGATAACGTGTACTGTATCTTTGTATTCCAATATTCGAAAAAAGCTTGGATTAACCAGTTTTCGAACTTCTAATGATTTTACAATCATGTTTTGTTACAAATGTAAATATATATTTTTTTGTTCTTTCTTATTGTCAGTATTTGACAGTTTGTATATCAGAGGCTATCCAAGAAGTGTTATTAAGGTACTACGTCATTCGCGCTCTAGGAGGAAAACAAACCGCTTTACGAAAAGAAGTTTCGAAAAGTGGTTAACTGACCAAACTTATGTGTTTTCAACACAATTACTTATAGTATCATAGCATTTGTCTAATTATACTGTTGAAAGGAATTGTTGGGACTGTCACGAGACTATGTCAGAGTGTATATTTAATCGCTGATGGTTATCCCTTTACTCTTATGTTTCTTAAATTCTCAAAATGCATGCTACTGTTTAATACAACATCTTATTAAATGCCCGATATACAATGACTTTAAAATATTCAACACAGGCAATAGTTCATTAAATTTTAATTTAACTTAGACAACATGACTAAGATACAGTCACTTAATAAAAAACTATAATCTGTGAATGTGAGTTTTATACCTAAATTTCAGTTAATGACAATTTCGTAGTAACGTATCACAGTTTGATGAATGTCTTCCAATTGACATTAAAGTCGTAATTTCTCATTGAATCAAAACTGAACATGTGCGAGATATCTTTTGATCTCACACAAAAACGTAATAAGTCCATATAGTGAACATGCTTCATTTCAGCTAACATTCTATTTAATCTAATCCTGTAGGTTAATAACAACTGTAAAATCACGATAAATAAAAACGAACATGTTCAGGAATGTTCATTGCATCGAATATCTTGTGGAAACGGATAAAAGTCCTAATGGAACTCCAGGAAAGTATTGAGTCGTAGAAGATTGTATCGTCGTAACAAGATTAGACCATTATACTTATAATGTAATGCCATTAACAAATTAAAATCAATGTGTTTTATAGGTAAAAAATTAACAATACATTAACATATATTACTTGCATTTCTTTAGTTGAAATCATAATGTGTGTTTTTAATATTTAATTGTGATATTGCTCTATTAACAAGATAAACAAAGAGTCGCCGTGGCGTAGTGGATATGGTGTCCGCGTTGAGAGCGTTTCTATAAGCCTAAGGCTTTCGATGCAATCGAGCTTAAATAAATTGGTTTAAACTAACAAGATAAAATGAAATTGTAATTGATAGCAATATAAGAACAAGCATAACATTTTCTGAATAATGTCGTAAGTAAATGATCGCATTTCTATGATATCAGTTCAACGTTTGCACAATCTAAGTGTTTGAAATCTGACGCCGAACCCCTCCTTTTTAGTCGACAATTGACTTATATGTATCTAGGTAACATGACCCTTGTAGTTCAAAAGGCTGGATATTTTGTATACAAACCCTACGCTTGAAAAACTGCATTGCAATCAGTTGATCTGTCAGCCATAAATTGGTAGTCGGTCAGCATCGTGATGCCTTTCATAATAGTTCGTATTGACCGTTGGGTAACAATGTGAACTATTGGTTCTTGATTCACGACGCTGACAGCTTGTCACAATTGGACGCTTCTCTCTTGAGATAACCATTCAGTTAGTCCAATCAGCAAAACATGTATTTCTCTTGCTTATATTGTCACGGTGTACCTTCATAAAAACTAAAAAAAATATGCTCTCATCTGTTTAAAACAGTGTATGTGCTCTAATTGTACTTATTATTAACATGTATAAACATACTGTCAATCTGGAACAGTGACAACCACTCGATTGTCAAATGAAGGTCGTTCATATAATAAATTCGCAAATGGACAAATTCAAACTCCCATCTTAACAAAGCTCTCAAATAAACATTGTGTGTTTATTATGAACATTTTGGTTAGACGTTATTTAGATTTTATTTATTTAGATATATATCGAGATTAGAAGTTTACGAATTTAAAATAATATATAACATATAAAACATTATGTTTGTTATAAAAAATAATAAAAACTTCAAACTCCGTACTAAGTTGTCTTAAAGCAATACAATAATCATTTCCTTTAATTGAAATGAAGATACTATCAACAGTTAAATCCTTTATATCTTAATAGTACCTGTTCAATGACTTTGCTAACGATACTATATAACTTAAAGAGAGACTGTACGATTTTGTCAAATATTTATGAATTTAAAAAAAATATATGAACAACTTATTATACATATATTATAATATAAATTAAAATAAAAGATAAGAAGAACATGTGTCGAAAAATGCAAAATAAGCCAGATATTTAAATCTGAAATTGAAAATGGCTTCCAGCCGAATTCGCCAGCATATAAATATTGCATGTACAATGTGAATCTAAATTTAGTTTTAGTGCAGATTCGTGCATACGACACAAAGACACAATTTTGTTTCCTTACAAATACGAGTAAAAGTGTCGGCATCGGCTTTAAACAGCGCTTACTTGTCTTTGCTACATTTTATGAAATTCGTCTTCAATGTATAATTTGTATTGCCTATTTTGTGTCATCGTAACATAATGTTATCAATATATTGAAATTTAACACATAAAAAAATCGTACAGTCTCCCTTTAAATTCATATAAAATCAAATTTGTATATTCAAACATGATACAAAAAAAGTGTTCTAAAAGCCAAATAACATTCATAGTTTCAGATGCAATGTCGTTGGGGTATCTTTCTTAAAAAAGCGCATTTTAGTGTCCTTATTAGGATATCAGCGTATATAAATTAAGATAAATTAAGTTATCGTTTATGATGTTTATGTTTTGAGTATACACGTATATTGTTTTGTCAAGTTTGACACACGCAATGTGTCTTTTGCAATAATAGTTTAGTTTGATTGACTAGAATTGATTGATTTTAATCCTTAAACCAATTTGCGCAAATAACGCAATTCATAGTTTTAGCATGACGACACTGTCCGTGTTTGAGTAGAGTAAAGATTCGAATTGTGTTGACAAGCAACATCATTATACGGGCACCTACGTACTGTTCATTAAGATGTCGATGATCCTCGTTAATAAAATCGTATGTGTGTATCTGTTACAGAGTTTATTAATATGGTAATGTCCAAGAGTTCGTATGCAGTTATAAATTAAAGCCCCTATAACGCTCAAAATCAAAGAATATTTTGTTAAAGCGGGACTGTACGATTTTTACATGTGTTAAATTTTAATATATTGATTAAATTATGTTACGATGACTCAAAATAGGCAATACAAATTATACTTTGAAGACGAATTTCATAAAATGCAGCAAAGACAAGTTAGCGCTGGTTAAAGCCGATGCCGACACTTTTACTCGTATTTGTAAGGAAACAAAATTGTGTCTTTGTGTCGTATGAACGAATCTGCACTAAAACTAAATTTAGATTCACATTGTACATGTA